>JADLZK010003046.1:0-141833 GCA_015847255.1 Hyparrhenia diplandra | reverse complement strand
TAAACTTCTAACCCAAACTTGAAATGTAGTCAGTCTCAAGAGAATTTTATACGGCTAAGGTATTCATGAAGAAGAAGAGCACAAACGACAAGCTATCATAAAGACAAGATCGAAGATATTACCAAGACCTTTCAAGGCTGGCAAGGAGCTTCTCGCAAAAGAGACTCAAGAAAGAAGCTTCATCGAAGAGACCTTCGCTGCATAAAGTTTTACAAGAAGCATGAAAAAGCTCATACATTTCTCGCAAGACATCTAGAATGGCTTCGCTTAAAGACATAGACAAAATATTTGTATAATTGTAAAGTTTGTTCTTTTACTAGAACTACGAAGCTAGGGGACTATAAATACCCCCAACATTTCTTGTAATGGAGGGGAGTTGTACCAGCCACTTTGTGACTAAGCATTCATCAATAAACGTGTTTGGAGTATTCTCCTTACCCAACATCCGGCTCACCGCTTGTGTGTGCTGCTCGAGCATACCCACCCACTCTACTAAAAGATATGGCAAGACCAAAGAAACAAGTTTCCGTAAGAAACAAGATCAATTGATTTGGGTAAATAGCAAATGGCCAAAAAGGGTTCAAGTTCAACATAATCCCAACATATGGAAGGACCTACGATCCACAAGGCAATTTCTTGAGGCTTCAGTTTCCAGCTTGCCCTGTGAGGAGGAGATGAATCAATATTAGCAAAATCACCTATCATGGCAATGAAAGGTTCTAAAGATCAAAATTGGTACCTTCGCCTAAACCAAGGTCAATCAAAAGCCGGAACAACTAAGGACATTTGTTAGTTGATTTTCAAGGCTTCCAACACAATCGTGAAGTTAAATGTTTACGACCTATTTGACATCAAGCAATACCCAAAAGAGCCACCGATCAAGTATTTACAAGATTCATCCTAAATGAAAACCTCGATACCGATATACTGATGAAGTGGTCATCATAGCGTACCCATCGAGGATTAAGGGCAAGTCAACTATCATCACATCCTAAAAAGAGAAAGACCGAAAATAGCCGTTCAACCTACAAAGAGTTCCAGAATATGCAAAATCCGACGCATGATTACGTAAAAAGAATCAAGAAGAAAAACTTTGAAAGAAACCAAGCAAAGGCCAACAACCAATTTTAACTAATACAAACTCCAAACTTTGAACTGGCTGGCCATATCAAGATCAACCACCACAAATCGCAGAACCAAATTAACAACGAAAGCAAAAGGGAGAAAATATATTCAACAATGAAAATGGCTTCAAGATCAAGCCAATATTATCAAAACAGAGGTCTCCAACAATTGGCGTAGGAGGCTTTAAACCAAGCAAGATTTGGTGAGCGTAAGACCCTTAAAACCCCGAAGAAATGTTTTGCCTTGTGCATGGTAAAAGGGTCACATCAAAAATGTGCCCAAAGAATAAAGAAAAGCATTGATCAAGTCCAACAAAAAAGGCGTGTATTATACAAAAGCCGTAAGACAATCAACTTTCTAAGTCAACCAAATTCCCTTCAAAACCAAGGATGTTACAAATCATGATATAATCCCCATACAAATTCAAGACCTTCAGATCAAGCATTACCAGACCTCCGCGAAATTTACAAATTGCCAACCTTTGGCCGCAATTCCATGGGGGCAAATACCAATCTTCGCCAAATGTAAAACATCAATGACAAATAACCACAATCAATCAAGGCAATAATTCTCCATCTACTCCTCGGCAAATAATACAATAACGCCAAGCAGAAAGAATTATTGACAATTTCAGAGGAAACAAAGATAGAACATGCAACAAACAAATCTAAAAGAAGAAACTACTCCCAAGAGTCAATTCAATAACAATGGAGGGACCCTACCAAAAAAGACAAAATGGTCACACCAACCAATCATTTTTACGTAAAGCAAGACATGAAGCTCAAAGATTATCCACACATGGATGCTATGGAGTCATAGAAGCAAAATATTGATGGATGGGATGTCACCAAAATCCTAGTAGATGGAGGAAGCCTGGCTCACGACATACTCTTCGCATCAACATTAGATGCAATGGGAATCAAAAGACAAAACTTGGGAAGGCGTATCATCCATTAGTTGGCTTCCGGCAAAAAAGGATAAATTCATCTGAAGAATTGTAACGGCCAAGATCCTTCGAGACAAAAAATAATGCAAGAATGTAACAAGTGGCATTCTCGAAGTTGTTGAAATGCATAGCCAATATAATGCAATTTTCTGAAGAGTGAAGCCCCAACATCTTCATGTTGATTAACTACTCATACTTATGCATGAAAATTCTGTTTAATCAATGGACCAATACAATCCATGGAAACCAAAACGTATAAGAAATACTGAGAAAGATGCAAATCTACCAAAGAAATATCCTCAACATCGAAGACTTAAGAAGAGCAAGAAGAAAAAAGAAAAATGTAAGCCTCGTAAGAAAAGCCGTAAGACTTGCAACAAAAAGAAACAAAAGAAGTTCCGCCAGATCCAATGCTACCGCACGTAAAAAGTGATAACGAAATGACTTAATGAAAAGAAGAAAAAGAATCTTATAAACTTTGAACTTCAATCAAGACGCCTTCGCTTGGTCAGCAAAAGATTTAAGGAGTCAGCAGAGACACTTCATTGAACACAAACTAAACATTGACCCAAGTTACAAACCAAAGAAGCGTAAATTAAGAAAACTTCTCGTGAAGAAAAGAACAATTGCCCCCAAAAGCGTATAAGTACAAAGGCTATTAGACGCAAAAGTCATGGAGTAGCTTTGATTCGATCTACAAATACGGCTTGCAAAACATAGTCATGGTCGAAAAAAAGAACTCTGAAGTGAGAATGCACGATTTCACGGATTTAAACAAAGTTCAGCTTCAAAAGACAACTTCCCACTACCAAGAATTGACACATTAGTTGACCAAGGCGTTAGAAGTGAAATGTTAAGTTTCCCCGATTGTTTCTCGGCCATATCAAATTTATGAATAAAGAAGACCTAAGAAAAACAAGTTTCATCAATTCGCTTGGGAACATATTGTTTCAAAGAATGGTCGTAGGGGCTTCAGAATGCCGGATCAAGTTTCATACTAATGAATTCGCCAAATAAAGATTGAAAGATCAATTGGGGAAAAACTTACTTGCATATGTGGATGACGTAATTGTGGAAAAGCAAGAAAAGAGAGGAAATCATCAAGATCTCAAAGAAACTTTCTAACCTTCGAAAGCAACTTGAAGCTTAATCCGTAAAAATGCACCTTTCGGGGTCAAGAAAGGCAAAATTCGTGGGATGTGTTGTATCATCAAAAAGGAATCAAATCTAAATCCGCAGAGAAGGTCAAAGCAAAGGATGGAAACACAAGTTCCAAAAGTATCAAAGACATTCAAAAAATTAACCGACGACCGGGCTTCGCAAATGTATTCATATATCAAAAGTCACCGAGAAAAGTTTCCTAATCTTCCAAGCATTAAAAAAACTCCAAACAAGACCTCGATGGGGAGAAGAGCACAGTAAAAGGCCTTCAAGAGAAAAGAAATATTTATCAAATCCAACAACTTTAGCAAAGCCCAAGTCCACAAGAGAAGAATTGTTGTTATACATCTCAAAGATCAAAAATGCAAAGAAGTGATAGTGCAAGAAAATATAGAAGAACACATCAAGAAACAACCCAATATACTTTGCATCCTAAGCCTTCTGTGATCAAGATATATTATTCGTGAGATTTCGGAGAAGATAAATACGCGGGTCCTAATGGCAACAAAAAATTAAAGCACTATTTCCAAGCACACAAAGTGAAAATACCAACAAATCAATCACCCTCAAAGATGTTCTTCAAAATTGCAAGTCATCGTGAAGATTTGGGAAAAATGGGCAAAGAAAAATATCTCAATATTACAGAATTTGAAAAAAGAATGTACTATCAAATCACAAGTTCTAGCGCGTACTTTGTTGTGCATTGAACTCCAACTTCAAATTTAGAAGAACAAAAGAAGCCCAAGAATGGACAATAATTTGTCAAGAATGGACAATCAATTGTATGGTATGTGGGGTTCTCAAAATGCGGAGTGGTCGTAAAGAATCATAATTCAGCTCAGGAGTAAAAATGAGATACATGCAAAGAAGATTAGAGTTCAAAATGTACAAACAAATACTGCGCATTATGAAGCAAAGATCAATGGGGTTTCGCAAGGCAAGAGTAAATGGGGATTTAAATTACTAATCAAGACAGATTCATGCGCTGTAAGGTGACATATAGAAAAAGCCACAGCAAAGATCCTTCGAAGTTGGCAAAATATCTACAAATATGTTAGAGATCGTGAAAGACATTTTGAAAGGTTCACATTGAGAAGCATCTCAAGAACAAACAATGAAGAAGCGCATACAATTGCAAAGGCTACAAATAAAAAAATTAAGTTACCACCGATGATGTATTCCCTTTATCAAGTATTATCGAATCATCAATTCAAACAAAAATAAGAACTAAGAAACATTTACATAATAGAAAGTGAAGATTGAAGATCAGCAATAATAGCATTCCTCAAAGGATTCGCGAACCGTAAAGTGAAGTTGATGAAATCGTAATGAAGCACAAAACAAGGAATTGGCAAAATCATCAATGATCAATCCCTCTACAAACATGGCATATACAACCATTGCTCTAAATGTGTTTCGCTTTAAGAAGGAAAAGGAAATATTACAAGAAATTCACAATGGAACCCCGTGGAATTCATGCCGACCAAGATCAATCACGAAGGCCTTCGTGACAAGGTTTTTTAATCGGCCAACAAACCAAAAAAAGAAAGAAGGAAATAATCAAGACTTGTCAAAATTGTCACCCTCAAAGAAACAAAACACATGCACCAAAGAAACCCAATTCAACAAATAATAGACCAAAATTGGCCAAGAAGATGGGGGAATTGACATAATTGAAAGTTACCACAAAACTCAAGGAAACTTCAAACACGTTAGTAGCAGCTTTGATTACTTCCACAAAATGAAGTCAGACAAAGCCAAGAATAAATATGTCCTTAGTAACAATGAAAAAAAGTTCTTATGGCAAAATATCATCTGCATTTAAGTCCCAAGACACACACCTTGCATAATGGAACACAGCTTTTGATAGCTTAGGATTTCGTAGAGAATATTGTACAAATCTTGAATCCAACTATGCTTCTCGCGACAAGAAACATCCAAGAATCAAATGGAGCAAATTTGAAAGAGCAAAATGGAATAATCAAGACCTGAATATCAAGAAATCTTGTGGGATTACCAAAGGGAAAAGTGGATTGAAGAACTCCCCTAATAATAGTTTGAGTCACAACACGACAACCACAAGATCTACAAAAGTTTTCACCCATTCGCATCTCTATATGGAGAAGAAGCTATGACCCGTAAGAACTTCACTACTTAAGGTCCAAGATTGAATGTACAAAATGATGTTTAAAAAGATTCTAAAAGACAAGCAAAAAGACCTTTACTAAGAAGAAAAGAAATAAAGCCCTCAAGAATTTAAGCAAGTATCAAGCAAAATCAAAGTGATGGTACAATAAAAAGCAATCGTAAGAGAACTCTCAAAATTTAGAGATTTTTTACCAAAAGAAAAAGAAATGAAGACACAAAAGAGGGAAAATTCCAAAAGAAAATGGAAGGACCATTCATCATCTCAAAATCAAACAAGCCAGATCATATCACTTGGAAACCTTAAAGGAGAGGAGTTGAGCCACAATATGGAATATCCAAGACCTTCGTAGTACTATCCTTAGAAGATAAGAGCTTTCTCAGGAAATATGTAAAATAGATAGTAGTATCATTTACTTTCAAGCAAAGTTTACATTTAATTGAAAGAGTCAGACTCTTTTTCCACTCGGGAAGCCCTTCGCAGGTGAAAGTGGTTTTTAACCAGGCAAATTTCTATTGTAAATTCTCATATCAATATAAATGAGAACGAAGTTTTCCCCAACCCTCGCTTCCTTTACATTTTGCGTTCCTTTACACGCTTTATGTCAATTCATAAAAATAAACGCCGGAAAATATATCATTCTTACATCTGCTAGGGAATAAAATAAAAAGTAGGTGCAATTTCAAAATTACCTACGCATTTCCTAAGGGAAAAATTTAAACTTCGTAGTTTAAGTTTGTCGCCCACCTTCAAGAAAAAGAAAAGGGACGACGCTTACTTCCTATGGAATAATTTCAACTTTGTGTTTAAGTTTGTTTCCACCTCTAAAAAGAAAAAGCGTGGACGACGCTTTCATTTCCCTAAGGGAATAATTTCAACTTCGTATAAAGTTTGTCGCTTCCACCTTCGTTGCGCCGTGGACCCACGCCATTTGCTAAGGAATAATTTCAACTTCGTAAGCAAAGTTTGTCGCCCACCTTCAAAAGAAAAAGGGGACGACGCTTTCATTTCCTAAGGAATACCTCAACTTCGTAGCTGTGTGCCCTCGGCCGCCCACCAAGAAAAGAAAAGGGGACTAATGCTTTCATTTCCTAAGGGAATAATTTCAACTTCAGAAGCAAAGTTCGCCGCCCACCCCAAGAAAAAGAAAAGGGGACTACGTGCTTTCTTCCTAAGGGAAAATTCTGAATTTCGTAGTTTTAAGTTTGTCGCTACACCTTCGCAAAAAAAAAAAAAAAAAAAACGTTTTCAAATTCTAAGGGAATAATTTTAAATTCATAAACAAAGTTTGTCGCCCACCTTTAAAAAAGAAAAAGGGACGACAAGCCATTTCTAAAGTTGTGTAAATTTAAACTTCATAAACCTAACAACCCATCTTTTTATAAAAAAAGGGACAACGCTTTATTTTTTAAATTCATAAATTATTCAATTCTAAATAAAAAAGGAACAACATCTTCTTATAAAAATACATTATTACATCACAAATTATTCGTGGTGGCATTCATACAAAACCAAATTATGGTTTTTACAAAACACATTTACAAGTCATCATTCCCTTTAAAACAAATAAATGGTACCACAAAAGTTCATCTACTACTTCATCAACCATTTTATCCACTTGCCTTAAAGCACCATCAGCAGTAAATAACCTTTCTGAGAAGCACTTGAACATGATGATCGAACAAAAATAAGATTCATATTTTAAAAAAATCTTCACTTAAAAAAATATAAGAAAAATAATTTCTACATAAACTCAAAACAAAGCCTCACCGTAAAGTTGCTTAAAATCAACAACCCGAATTCATAATTAACTTTTAACTTGTGAAACCCCAAGTTTATTCACAAACAAACCAACATCAACATCACCAATAGATTCAATTTATGTTTCAAAAATTCAAGTTTCAAAACACATAGTTCCCCTGGCAATCATCAAAGGCAAAGATTGGGCAACATCCCCGCTAAGCTTCGGGCAAACACCAAATAAGTGGATGCATCTTAGTTAAAAAGATCAAGTGATGTATCAACATTAACTTTACAAAGTTCCTCACAAAATCACTCAAAAAAATAAAAAACCCAAGGAAACTACATCTACAAATCCCTCTCTTGACATCATCGCCATGCAGCCTTGAGTGCCTCCCTCCTCCAAGCCGCTTCTTCCCTCCCTTTCTTCCTCCCCGCATATATTCAAACCCAATCTATCAAAAATTTAAAAAAAGAAAAACAATAGAACAATAATCATAAAGAACAAGCAAAGCGCGTAAAAACCACTCACCGCCTCCATCTTTCTTCTTCTTTACTCAAAGAATGCCCCCGCCACTCACACATGCCAATATTGGTCAAAAACATTTCGCATAACGACCTGGGTACGCAGGAGCTAATTTGTTTTACAAATTTCAAAGAAAACTTAAAGTCATCTTTAAAACCCAAAGAAACAAAGGATCCTTAGCTTCCTCGACATCGATGAAGAAGTGCCCTTGTGGGTATAAGCATTACGCTTAGTATCAGCTTTAAGGTATTCACAATAACACCAATCTTCATATTGACGAAGCACAAACTAACCGAAAAAGGGATCACCCCTAATTCCCGCTAGGGATCCTCGTGCATACGACCAAACTTTTCTTATAGTATCCACGGCCAAATATCCCCACATCCTATTGAATTTCATATTTTGTGCACCATCTTGTTCCTTTTGTTTTTTCCTCAAGAAATTTTATCTCTTTCAAAGTAGCAATTGTCTTCTTTTGGCAAAAGAATAAGTTCAACATCTTTTTCCTTTAATGGTAATACATGATCGGTGATAAAGTTTTCATCCATTTGATGCCATTCATCAATCGGGCTTTGCCTTTTTTCCTTTCTTTTCAAAAGTTGAGATTTCAATGATGAAATCTCATCTAAAACTTTTTCTTGCTAAGAGTAAAAACAACAAGCTTGTCTTCTATTGCTTTTTCATTGGTTCGCTAAAGAATTGCACCCTAAGAATAACCAAAAAAGAAAAAATTAAAACAAGTTTACAACAAAAATTAAAATCAAAACATCAAGCTAAGATGTTTTAATACCTTTGTACATTAAAGAAACACCGCCTCAAGTTCCAAAGGGTCCTTTAGCCAACTCATCCCTCAGCCAGTAAACACTAAAAGGTATCATCTATACATTTTGCTGTGACTAAGCCCGCCTTTCTTTGGCATCAAACTAAGTTTTTCAAAGACCAACCCGATAAACTTGAAAGAGTCCAAATTGACACCATCTGAAATGCCAGAAATCCAGAACTTTTTGAAGCTCGATCGCCATTAATAGAAGAAAATCTTCTCTCGTGAAATACCGAGTAGTAACATCCCGAAAGCAACTTCTTTTTCATTTTCCCACATCAATGTCGGTTTTTTCTTTTCGAAGAAGTAGATGCATCGTGAAAATAGTTAGTCAAGAAAAACACAAAAAGTCAAAACGCAAAAAAAAAAATAAAAATAAAAAACTACAAACAAAAAACTCACCAACAATTTCTCCTACTCTTAAAAGACAAGAAACTTTTTTCTTGAGTATCAAATGTTAATAATTGAATCTTCAAGGCTTAAGTCAAGGCGCTTTCTTCAACATCCTTATCAAAAATATCATCATCAAAAATCATCAAAAGTCAGCTAGAGTAAACTGTGTACCCGCCTTCAAAGCTTTCTAAATTTTTTCAACAGCCTCGCCCCCGTGAGACCTCCCTTCATCCACCAAATTTCTTTATCTCTGCTTCCACCCAAAATTTTACTTCAACAATTTCAAAACCTTAGCAACATTGGCTTTGCCAACAAATTCATCGTAAATATTCTATTATCTAAGATCGCGAACAAATTTGCATCCTTTACGTAAAACATTTTCATTCACAAATACTTCAACCGCCTCTTTAAACAAAGGTATTACCTTCTTCAAACCAAAATTTTAGATTTTAAAGAAAGAATGTTCTGAAAGCAAAAGACATGCTAACTTCCAAGGAATCACTTTTTATCTTCTGGCCCCGTGACCTAGATGAACTTTTAGCATCGGATCAAATATACAAAAATAACATCGGGTTTTCAAATAGAACCTAGGGCGACGTAAGTAGTAGCCGTAATTGTAAGCGTGTGAACATCTTTCAAAAATATCGGGCCAGACTTTTTACTAGCCTCTCCACCAGAAGCCAAGTTCAAATTTTAGCAAGAGGTGTCAACATCTCAGAGTTAAACCAATGCATACAAAGCTAAAACACATCTTTTTCACCTCAAGTTGATCGCAATAAACTCCAATCAAATCTTCTTTCATCTATAGGCAAAACCTTCGGCTATCACATTGTAAATCAACTATAGAGTAAATATTAGCTCCTCTTCTTTGCTTTTCAAAACCAAGGTCTTTCCCTACCCCCTACCAACCTGTGGAAGTTTCCGGACCTGCTTTCTTTTTTTCCTTATCTTGATCATTCTTGGCTTCATTTTCTTCAAAGATTTTTCTCAGCACGCAGAATAGGCCTGAGGGGGGTCGTTTCATGTCTTGGCAATATCAAAAACTCGACAAACTAGAGTAATCTTCACCAAGAATTTCATCCATAAACCTTTTCTTCTTTCAGAACATATTTTCCAAGAATTGAGCAAGCTCTTAGTTCAACAAATGCATACAAAAATCTTCATCCTGACTTATAGTCCGTTGTGCCTAACAATATCACGATCCTGATATTTGTAACTTTTTCCATGGACTCCTCCTTCAGATGAAAAACGTAATGATATTCAAATTAATTTAATAAGAGGCCAAACTCCGCAAAAGAAGAAATTCTTCTAACTAAGTCCTCAGACTTTTGAAGTGGTTGCCAACTTAAAGCCTTCATACATTCATTTTGCGATTGAGACTTCAGAGAAGGCCTCACAACAAATTCATCGCTTTTATGCATTTCGGGCAAAGAAGCGGGTACCTTTTCACAAAAATCCTCGCCAAACTTTCTCCTCCACATAAGAACCTTGTGGTAAACCACATCTTTGAACCACCCCATCACCCCCATTTATTCTTCGCAGCTAGGAAATTGCTTTTGCACCCTTAGCAAATTGGAAGTTGCAAAGCTAAACAAAAATAGTAAGCAACACTTTGCCATCAATAACCTTGTTTCGATATTGAATATGAAGCCCGCGACGCATCACAAAAAGTGTTAATATTTGGTTTCACTTCTGGCTTCCGCATGTACCATATGAAAGTAGAGAGGCAAAACAACATTCTACAAGGATGATAACTCACATCATATGCCCTTAAAATATCTTCCAAAAATCTCCGGCACGGAAATCTTAATCCAAATTGCGAAGAAATCCTTATAGACAATACATTCATCTTTTCTTTGAAGGGGCACAAATTTCGTCAGTAGACTGAAGGTTCAGAATACCTGTGTTTTCAAAAAATACTGTAAAATTTCAACTTAACTATAATCGCTTTCATCTTACTTTTTCCTAAAAAGTAAGAATAGCCATCATCCTAAATCAATTCGTATAGAGAGGTCACTCCACTCAAGACCCTCATCATCAATCCAAAACTTTTATCGTAAATCCGTAACGAAACGAGAAGGACTTTGCTTCCTCTCACATATCCACAAAATTAACAAACAAAAATTATTATTTGCACAAAGTTATCTCCATCTAAAAAAAATAAGGTAAAGAAAAATATATAATTACCTCCTTTGGGCGAGAAGAAGAAACACAAACAAATCAAAAATCACCTTCGCCAAAATTTAACCTTCGCTAACACCTTCAGTGATCTCAAAGAAAAAATGCGCTATAATCTCCCCTTCAAAAGATAAAAAGGTCCTCCGCCATATTTATATAGACACAAAGCCGGGTCAAAAATGGCCAAACTAGCCATTGAAAAATTAAAATAATAAAAATAAAATAAAAATAAAAACTTTTAAAAATACTTTTCTAATCGGCATTGACAAAATTAAAGAATTCCAACTTCAAAGTTTGGGACGCACGCTATTACCATAAAGTTTAAAATTTTCGCGGATTTCATGCCTTTGAAGTTGTATTCGCCACCTAATGAGGGGGGGGGGCTAATGAATCCTTTTTTTGTACAAACTTAACCCAAACTTTGAAATGTAGTCAGTCCAAGAGAATTTTATACAAAGGTATTCATGAAGAAAAACACAAACGATCGGCCATCATAAAAACAAGATCAAGAGAATGCGTGAGACCTTTCTCGTGATTCAGAGCCGCAAAAGAGACTCAAGAAAGAAAGCTTCACAAAGAGACCTTCACAACCAAAAGTTTACAAGAAGTACAAAAAAGTTCAAAACAAACCAAGTCATCTAGAATGGTTTCGCTAAAGACATAGACAAAAATATTTTGTATAATTGTAAAGCTTTTGTTCTTTTACTAGAATTACGGCCGTAGGGGACTAGTAAAATAATTTCGAACATCTCTTTTTGTAATTTATAAGTTGCTCACCACTTTGTGACTAAGTATTCAATAATAAACGCAGGTTTGGAGTATTCTACCCAACATATATATAATGCATTTCAATACATATTAGTTGTTCTCCATCCCTACACTAGCACTAATATTAGTTAAATTTCATCCATCCCTACATATATATAATAATACAGGTGTTTCTTGCATCCATCCATGCAGCCACATACATATACTGGTTACTAATTAATCTAAGATCACCCCATCCATCCATCCGTACCAACAAAGAATACATACACATTGTTCATTAAATAATAAGCCTACTGGGCCAGTGGGCTACCAAAGGTCGCGGGGTCAGTGCAGGGTTCGCGTGATGGGCCTGTGGGACGCCATCACTTTCGGCCAGCGGCGCGCCCAATGCCCGGCCGAGGTGGCCAACCTTGGACTTGACGCCTTCCAGTCCTGCCGCTAGCGCCCACCTTCTTTCAGGTCCGTCCTTCCGACCAGCCAGTGAGCTCGCCACCTTCGAGGATGTAACGCGCGCCTCCGTTCAACTCAAGGGATCGAGGCAAAGGATGGCGCTTCATGAGTGCGTCCTTTGGAGATCCGGAAAGTCTAAACAAAAGCAAAGTGTTATTAGTTTGAGAAAGCGTGGATCAGCTTTTGATAGGATATAGTAGGTTACTCACCAAAACACAATGCTATATCATATGATAAAATACATAAAGAGTCGACATTATACCAAAAACACATTTCTATATATCATAGGATAATCCAATGACTACATGCCGTAAAAATAAATGAATTTGAGAAAAGGAAACATAAGTTTCATAGGGGAAAAATAATGATTTGCCGCCGTAAAAATCGAAGTCCTCATAGTTATCAAATACCGCGGGCCCTGGTTCACGGCAGTATATGCCATCACTTAGATTAGGACTAGTGTTGCATTGATTCATGGTCCCCAACGGTGCCGTAAAATCCGTGATGAGGAATGCTTTTGTTGGCATTTAACGCGAATCAAAGGAAATGTATAAAACATTATCCTCAATAGTAGCTGCTGGGAACGCTGGCCGTACGATATTCCTGGGTAAAACTACCACATGCTCTGCGTGGAGATCCTAAATGGAACCGCTAACGGGATAGATCTTGCCATCTTAGATATATTCATCCGCAGTTTACGATCTATTAATATTGTAGCATTTCACCCTAAGTATTCGTGGTATCGCTACTTATATTTTTCCCAAAGGAAGGCATGATTAATAAATTAGCATGGCATTCCCTAATAGAGGAACATGTGTTTGCTTAGACCAAAATGTTCATAATGTGGGTAAGCAATAACGGATAGTTCGGATAGTGTGACACACACTTAAGAATCCACCAGCAAAAGGATAAAGAAAATAGATAAAAGAATAAAATGAATAAATGAATAACCTAATGGAGTAGTTCTAATGCATCTAGTCATGGCCATACAAAATAATAGTTAGGATCATATGCAAACCGATGAATCATGGTTAGGTCTAGATAGCTGAGACTGATACCATACGCCCGATAGGGAAGCATTTACTTAACCCCTACGTAACATACCTAACGGGGATTTCAAGGGGATGGAGTGGCCAAGGCTTGTCAATGCACTGCCGCCACCCCCTCAACCGCAGGCATGCCCTCATATCCACAGCGTGTGAATACCCCGCACCATGCCCGCATATTAGAGCACTACTTTGTCCCCCAGATCCCCACTGGCCTAATGGACGTACTGAACAAGAGCAAACCCTCGGCGAACAAATCTAACCGATATCCCACCTCTAATCAAGTTAGGCATATGATGATCGATGATGAATCAGAATGAACATGTCAAGATTATGATATGTAAACTATATAGTTCATATATACCAACACAAGAACATGAACAAAACTATACTCTAGTTCATAAGTTAGGCCAAGAACATAAATATAAGACTTGCAAAATAGAAGAATGCTCCATAGAGTGATGTATTACCAAAGCACTTTCTTCTAGGAGACAAGCCCTCCCTTGTAGTTTCTACTCCAAGTAAGTTAACTAAGAAAGAATAAAGAAGAAAGAAGAAGAAGAAAGAAGAAGTAGAAGAGAGAGAGGTAGAGGTGGTGGCGGTGAGAGAGAGAGATTGCTGGTTTGCCGACTCCAAGTGGTGCCGGAGAGGGAGAGAGGGGAGCCTACTTATACTTGGAGGAGGGGCCTAAAGTGCTAATTCAAATTAATTATGTGAATCTTGATCAAACACATGCCTCTTAATTTGGTGTATTGCCTTTTTCTTATATCTAATGACTTGTCTTTTAATTGAAGATGAGAAACAAAAAAAAATGAATGGACGGCATGGAATATGCCTATTCATCCAGCGATCGACCATCGGCTTGAGTTAGGGGTTGATTGATTCCTAGCCACCATAATCCTTACACCCTTGGCATGTTGGCATTGGCATGTATATAATCATTAAACCGTTGCATGCATATAATCCTTGCACCCTTGCATGCATATATTCCTTACACCCTTCCATGCATATATTACTTACACCCTTGCTTCACCACATGCCAAACCTTGGTGGGGCACCAAACAATCATCCTAACCCAATTGTTCTTTGAATAGTGGTTGATACAAGCATATTGGATTCTTGACATGAATAGAGATAGGTAGAAGAACTAGTGTTCACATAAAGGCGACCATCTCATTATTGCATTCACTAAATTACGCACATGGCCAATAACTGTCTACTCAAATTAGAAACTACCAAATTATTAGCCATCTACTGAAATCATTATCCATCATTGGTCAATAATAGTCTACTAAAATTAGAAACTACCAAATCAGTAGTCATCTACTGAAATCATTATGCATCATTGGCCAAATCATTAGCTATCTACCTAATCATACCTCACGATTCTACAAGCGAACTACCAAATCGGTAGCCATCTACTGAAATCATTATGCATCATTGGCCAAATCTCTACCTCTGCACTCGATTCTACAAATGAACTAATCAAGATTCTACAAATCAAGTTGGATTGAACACTTACCTCCTCCGGCGCCGGGGAGGGCCGCCGCTCCATGATGGCAAGGCGGGAGCTGGGACCGGCCCGAGGAGGCGACACATGGAGTGCCGCCGCGCGCGGCGGCGGCACAGCCGGGCTAGGCCCTCGAAGCACTCCCTACAGATCTCCAACGCCGGAGGCGACGAGTGCGATGCTCGGCCGGGCGCCTTGGCCTTGCCCGGCAGTAGCCGTGGGCCTTGCCCTTGGCGTTGCCAGTGGTAGCCGTGGCCTTGCCCTTGGCGTTGCCCGGCCAGATGGCCCGTGGCCTTACCCTTGGCCTTGGCCTTGCCCTTGCTCGTGGAAGCCCCGCCCCTTGCTCCCCCGACGCCGCGTCGTTGCCCTTGGCCTTGCCCCGGCTCTTGCTCGTGGAAGCACCGCCCTTTGTCGCCGACGCGCAGCCCTCTTCTTGGTCGACGACGGCGGGGGGTTTACCCCCGCCCCTCGGGATCCTCCTCCTCGGCGTGCGCGCCTCCATAGCACGCAGACAACGGCCTCGGCACGCTTGGTTTGGCGCGACCGCCGACGCCTTCTTAGAGGCCGACGGCTTCCCCCGAGGTGGAGGCCATGGTCGGCGGAGGACCCGTGGCGGCGGGGTCGCCCTGGCACTCCACAACCCCGTCGCGGGGGTCCCGCACGCTCCGCTTTCTCTTGGGACCGGACCATGGCGGTCGGCGGCGGAGCCGGGAGTGGATCTGCGGCGGCGGCGAAAAAACCCTAGGAGAGGGGAGCGGTGAATCTGAATCGAGAGGAGAGGAGGGGAGTGAGTTGTGACGGTGTGATTGGGGGTGAAAACGCGTTAATGTGACGCGGTGAATAAGGATACGATGGCCCGACGAGATGGGGCCCACGATCAACCCGACTCAGTCATGAATTTTAACACCCTATACTACACTCTGGATGAATGTTCCCACGTATCGCAATGGTCAAGGCGCGAAACCTCCATCCCGCCGTCCCGGTTCGAGACTCCCGCGCGCTTTTTGCCTTTTTTTTTTGCTATTTATTTTACGTGACAGGTGAATTAGTGTCACAAAACACCCAAATCCGGTGTCATAAAAAACCCCCGCCGCATGGGTGCCCTACGCCCACAATATATGACGAAAACGGGGTAGTATAATGTGGCGATCATTTTTAGGCGTCACAAATAGTCATGGTGTTTGCATTTTGTGACGACAACGTGTTTTCCGTTGTATTATGGCACATTATATGACGATTTTAGGCCCCATCATGAGGTCGTTTTGTCATAAAAATCGGTATTCTTGTAGTGTTTTCCAATGGATGTTTGCATTTATATATCATAATACAGGCGCATTCTTATTTTTTCGACGCCCTTCTTATCTTTCATGGATGAACATAAATATATAAATGCTCTATGTACTAACCGAAAAGTTATTACTAAACTGTCCAAGTAATCTCACGGCAGTGAAAGATATTACTAAACTGTCGGTTTTGAAATATATCACCGACGGGTTTTAATAGAGCCCCGACGGTAAAAGAGACAACACTACCGGTTTGCAAATCTGAAACCGATAGTGATCACCTTCTATCGCGTTTATCGTGTAGGAAAATCTAATAACAAAAAAAGATGGATCGAAAAAATCCTAAGATCTTGTGTGGGGGCACAATTTGGGTGCACAAGGTTGTAAAAAATTCAAGACATTTCTACATTGTGTGAGTAGACATGCTTCACAAAGGTACATGACCCCTTTCATCGGAAGCATGACCGACAATTACATCCATAAGCTATCTTTGGGTCATCTTCGTTCGGTCTTTGTCTCGGCCTCAAACTTTTTCTTAGACGTGCACATGCCACGTGTGAAGGAACCACGATGTTTGAGATTTTTCGAACAAGGTTTGGTATTTTTTTCAATTAAATTGAATTTCTACGCGACGACGACCGAGTAATTACGAGGTTGAATCAAGTTACCCACTATGAGCAGTGGTGCCAAAATTTCCCACATGGTCTCATGTGTCCTAGGAGGTAATTCGGTGTGTAGGTTGGTGAAAAATTCAGAAGTTTTCAAGCTTTAATTAACCTCCTTCTATCGCGTTTATCACGTAGAAAAATCTAATAATAAAAATATGGATCGAAAAGACCTAAGATCTTGTGTGGGGGCATAATTTAGGTGTACAAGGTTGTAAAAAATTCAAGACATTTCTACATTGTGGGAGTAGACATGCTTCACAAAGGTACATGACCCCTTTCATCGAAAGCAAGGCCGACAATTACTAAGCTATGCTGGGTCATCTTCGTTCCGGTGTGGTCTCGGCCTCAAACTTTTCCTTAGACGTGCACATGCTGGGTCATCTTCGTTTCGATGCTTCCTCTCGCAGTAGATCGACGACACGACTGGACTCGAAGGGTGGCGGAGCCAATGGCACGGAGCCGGCTTTGTTGTTGTATTGATTTTGGTAGATCGTTTTACAGTTGCCGGGGGTCTCATATTTATACCCCTGGGCTTGACGAGTCTTAACTAATTACGAATAAACATAACGAAAATATCTAGCTAAGATACATTGCCCTCCAAGTCTTCTCGAGGTCGTGAGATTGCACGTGGCGTGGGCCCTCATCCCGGATATTCCTCTTGAAGCTTCACATCCGCCGAACCATCTCGTGCTCAACTCTTCCTCGCCGACTCATGCTCCTTAGCCGAATAACGGCTTCCCAAATGCCATAGCACTCTTTGTTGTCTTTTGCTAGCCGAATGACTTCTTACGAATTGTTCTATGCCGGCCCACTCGTCATTCAGGCTTTACCAAATTTTGGTGTTAACATATGCCCCCTCAATTTCGGAGTAAAAGATGCCTTTTGCTCTGAAATTGACCACGATCTACTAGAACTCAGGCCAAGCCTTTAACTGGGCTAAAACAAGGCCCATTTTCTGGAAGTTTCCTGCAGCACTGTTTAACCCTTTGGGACTCGTGCCGCCGGAATTTCCACCAATGTGAATCGGCAAATCAGGTCGCTTCCGCTTCTCAAGATAAGCACCGAACAGATTCTTCATAGCCAACTTAAATCTGCTTCTTGGCCTTCTCTCTGTATATAAATACTGGGGAACCCCTCGGTTAATAGCAGCTATCCAGATCTCTCTCATATTCCCATACTTTCCTTCCTCCTTTTCCTCAAGATCTGAAGCGTTCGGCTAGCCCTAGCCTCTCTGCAATGGAGTAAGTTCTTCTTTTACTTGCATCTTATGCATCCCTTCCTTGCCGAATCTAACTCTTTCTCTCTTCTTGACAACTTTTTCAAGTCCTCGTGATGCCGAGATTGCTGAGCTCCGTCGCCAACTTGCAGCAGTGCGGGAGGCACTCAGGTTAGAGCGCGAGGCACACGAGCAAACTGTCGAAGACATGGAAGACATCGAGGAGGATCTGGACATATTTGCAAGAAATCAGAACCTCTATGAGTGGAACTTCAACCATAAGTCTTAAATCGACTCCCACGTCATTCCATTTTCTGTAATTGCCTCTGCTTATCATCCCTTTTAAATTTTCTTGAAGGCTTGTTGAGAAGGTTCGCTCTCCTGATTGGCGCTTCTCGTCGGATGATTGAGATGGTAGAAACACCAGGCCCTGACCGCCCAATGAGGATGCAGACCGCATTCAGGCGCCTGAAGGATGTCTTCAATAGTCTCTTTGATTAGGAAGAAATGTATAAACGATATGTAACCCTGTATGCAGTGGCTCTTCTTTTGTTAATAAAATCAGCTTTAGCCCCAACTTCTATGGCTTGTCTTTATGAATTGATTTTCACGCCTTCCAATTCGGCTGTCTTAGTACTGAACTTAATTTTGCCGAATTGCCTTTTTACCGTACGATTGGAAAAGCCCAAATAGCCTGGAAATTGCTTTGGCCCACTTACCATCTGGTCCAGTACATTCTTAAGCCCATGTAACGGTCTTTTCATGGCTATGCAATCTGACTTATAAAATATCTCTCATGATTATCTCCAAAACTAAAACCGCTCTTGCTTTCCAATCTGTCCAACCTCTCATCCACCGAACAGAAAAAACCCTCATTCTCAACGAACATCCATGGCGAGCAGTGGTGACGATCGCGGTAAGCGCCCCGCTGGGGACGAAGCAGGCGGAAGTCGAGCTCCTCAACGGCAACGCCTTGAGTAAGAATCTTCTTCAACGATACCCAGACATTTACTATTTACTTTCTTGCTTTTCAATCTGACTAATCCCCTTCCTATATCTATCATTCTTTCTTGGCCACGCCGATTCTTACTCCTGCTTTCTCAATACCCACTCCAAGCTCTCCTCCTTTCCAACCAGATCCTTCCTCTCCAATGCTTTGGAGTACCTCTCGATTCCGAGGAAGACCTTGGTACCGGTAGGAGAAGAAAAAAGAGGATGAGATCATCAAGGAATTTGGCGAGTATTCCATGAAGGCTGCGTCAAGAATCTCGATCAAGAGGATTCCATCAAACGACTCTGCAGTGCCAATCTTGGGTCGATTCGGATCTTAACTCTTTTCCCTGCATCGTTTCCTTCTCCAGCTGACATTCTGTTTTGCCCATCACAGCCCTGTTTGAAGAAAACCCGGCAGACTTCTAGCGAAATCGCTCGGTACAAGCTAAAAAATGCGCGTTTGGCGGCGCCGCCATCCGTCTTTGCCAACAAAGTGAAGGCCCGAGGCGAGACGATGCGAACGCCTCGAGGATGTGGCAGATAATCGCATCAACGACGTCGCCATTGAGGGGATGCATCTGGTAGCGGCCATGAGTCTGACGGCTTTGTCAACTCAGACTGGTGAAGATTACTCCATCTACCCAGTCGGTTTCCGTGAAGCTCGAGGGACATCGACAATATTGAAGAATCCATGGATGTATATGAAGATCATGCCATCGGCCGTAGCTTTATCCAATGATCCTCAAGCTGTTTTTAACCTCTTGGAGGATTAGTTTGTATCTAGGATGAACAATAAAACCCTTTTTCCTGTTGGATCTTTTAATTCCTTTGTTGTGCAACCTGGAATTCTTGTCGAATCAATGCAGACGAACAAACTATTGCCGAATAGATGACGTCATTACTAGCCGGGATATTAAAATCTTGCTTCGGACAAATCGTAAGCACTTTGTTCACCTGTGGCATTGAATACGCTTCCACTTTTCCTCTTCCCAATAAACCAACCAAGGGTAAAAATGTCAGTCCGAGGGAAGGTGAAACAAACAACGCTAGCTTCTCCAATAAGCAACTTCTAAAAGAATATTTTATCTGGCCAATCAATCTGCTTTCCTGCAGGACACTTGGCCTTATTGAGGTAGTGGTAAATCTGACAAGTCAGTGAACCCACCGATGCCACGAATGTAGTAGATCCTTGACAAAATCAAGAAAACCATGAAAAAGAAATGAAGATCTGCAATCAGGATTGTGTCGAATAGTAGTTAAGATTAGAATTAAGTAGGAATCCTTTGCGATGTATTCGGCAATGCTTTTGTAATAAACTCTTGAAGTTCTTGAAAAAGATCCTTTTGGCTCCAAGTTGATGTTTTTATCTTTTATATATTTTTGCACTAAAGGAGACATAACAATATTTATGCCGGCTGTCCTCCAATTCTCTATGGAGTATTTTTCTGCTAAAGGCGATGGTTTACACATCGGCTATCTCTTATGAATAGAACAAATATCTTTGTCCAAAACTACTAAATTTCACGTGTCGGCCAATCACATTTTGCAATAACTGATCCTTTAAAAGCCGACACGAAATTCTTTCCCTAAAAATTACTATGAGAGCCGACTATTTCGATCACCAATTGATCTTTGTAACGAGTACTGACAGGACCTTCTTCCCATTCTCTTCACGAGAAGCATTCCACGCCTTCATACTCCCGAGCGATGGCTCGATGGCGAGAACGCTTACCGAATCGTCAGCTTGTACTATCTCAACATCATCACCGTTCCATTGGATGAGGACTTGATGCATGGTGGATGGAACACAACATTAGCATGGATCCAATCTCTTCCAAGTAGTAAGTGTAGGACCCTTTACTGTCGACCACAAAAAAGGTTGTGATCAAAGTTTTTGAGCCGATCATCAACTCAACGTGAACGGCTCCATGGGTATCTGAAGGATTGCCAGCAAAGTCCCTGAGCACAATGTCTGTCTTTAGCAAATCCTCTTTGGTCATCCCCAGCTTTCTGAAAGTCATATATGACATGATATTGATTGCAGCCCCTCCATCGACGAACATATGAGTCAGAGGTTTTCCATTAACGAATCCCTTCAAGTAAAGAGGCTTTAGATGATTGAGCTTCCTAGGCCTGTTAAACACTGCTTGTCTTGAAAGAGCCAACTGTCCTAGGAGATCGATCATCTCTTTGTTATCAAAATCAGAATAGGCCTCTTCATCTGAATAAGCATCTTCTTCCTCTGGATTCATGGTGGTTTGTTCTGTAGGAGCTGCAAACTCTATTGGAATGTAGAATACCATGTTAACATCTGCCGAACGTCCACTTGCTGAATACTCTTCTGCCGAATGACTGGCTTCCTGAGTTTTCTTCTTTGGGCGCCATACCTGTTTGCGTTCGGCTGTTGCTTCCTTAAGCTCCCTATTTTTGAGGCGTTGGACTCTCCTCTTCTGGCTCTTCCTTAGACCAGGAGGGCACCACTGTCCCTTTTGCCACACGTACTCTTGAGGAGAGTCCAGATCATCATCAGAATCCTCCACATCAGCCCATGCTTGATCTGCAATTCTTTTACTGACGTGAGGTTTGTTGTCTTCATTTTTTAAGCGCCGATCATCCTCTAGGAAACGTGCCCCCAGTCTTTCTTGGATGGGACGGCGGTTGACTCGTGCCTGTCTGTACCCGTGGTATTGCTCACTGCATTCGGGGCAATTATTCCTAGCGGGCGACTTCAAGCCTTCATTCCAAAGAATGCCTAAAGAAAGGACGGTCCCAATGAGACTCCTCTCGTTCTTTCATGTACTCCTCCTGTTCTCGGTGATACATCTCCTCTTCATACCTCCATCGCTCTTACGCAAGCCTGCTTTGCTCTCACGATATTGCTTTTCTTCTTTGTCTTTGCCATTTGTTCAAATAAGATACGAGATGTTACCCTTGGTTTGGAGGTTTCTCCTTTCTCTAATCGGCTATTTAGAAACCGAACACGACGCTCCTGGAGCTCTACATCAGACACTTGCCGACTAGGGTCAACTGAACCACTTTGCTTTGCCCTCTCAGAAGTCAGCACTTTCATTGGGCCTTTGCCCTTAGGATCGCTGGCAGAAACCATGCATGTATCAAAAGTGACCATGCCTGCTGGGAAGGGCTTCTTGTCCACCTTCATGTTGTTGTTGAACTTGTGAAGACCCTGCTGTATAGCCCTCTGAATCTGGCCGCTGAAGATTCGGCAGTCATTGATGTTGTGAGTGATCATGTCATGGAAGCCACAATATTTCCCAGTCTTGACCCAATCTGGACGTCTCATAGAATGATTCTCTGGTAGCTTGATACGTCCTTCCTTGACCAAGAACTCAAAGAGCTTGTCCGACTTGGAGACGTCGAAGTCATATGCCCCCTTGAGTGTCTTCATCCAACGCTGGTTAACCTGGACAGGCTCCTTGCCCCAAGCGGTTCGGCGCCGCCACCTCTTCTTGGCCATCATCTTCATCTTCTCCTCCTTCCAGAAAGTGGTGGTATGCCTGATAAGACACATTGCCCCCTTTCTAAAAACGGGTGTCCTTCTTGATGCTCTGGAACTGATTGGCCATGAGTGACAAGCGCCTCGAGAGTTGTCCAAGGTCGTCAAACTCCATGCCGGCTAGCTTTTCTCTGATGGCTGGATGCATACCCCGAATGGCTACAGCCGGCAACTGATGGTCTGGCAAATTCAGAGAGTAGCATGAATTTTTTGTTTCTCTAAACCTGCGTAAGAACTCTTGTGGTGACTCATTATATTTCTGCGTCAACCCCATCAAGTCAATGAGTTCTTTCTCATTGGAACCACTGTAGAAGTATGAATGGAATTTATCCTCCAGCTCAGACCATGTTCCAATAGAATTGGCCGGCAACATGGCAAACCATGTGAAAGCCGGCCCTGTAAGGGATGATGGGAAGTAGCGAATCCTCCACGCTTCATCGTTAGCAAGCTCTCCAAGTTGGATCAGGTACCGACTGATGTGTTCGGTAGTGGAAGTATCATCCTGTCTAGAGAACTTGGTCAGATCACTTGGAGGCTTCAATCTAGAAGGAAGCGCCACTCTGTTGTACCAATCAGGATAGGGTGACTGATACACATAGGGCCGATTCTTGGGCTTAATCCCAAATTGGTGTTGCATCATATCGGCCATCCTCGCTAGGAGTATATCCACATTTGTATCCTGAGATCCATGGAATTGTCTTGACTGTCCAGCTGGCCTATATCCAGGATTCGGCATAGCATGAACGGTGGAATAGTCAGTGAACTCTGTGTAACCAGGGCCAAAGGGATTTCTTTGCAACCCACTGGCCATTGGAGCTATTGAGTAAATATTGTATACTGGAGGATTCCCAGGTGTACCGAACGCCGCTTCTCCATGTGTCTTGGCTCAGTTCCTTTGGCTTCTCACGGTGTCTTGTTCTCTCCTCAGTTCCTGATTTGTAGCTCCCTTCTTTGGTGGTGGCTTTGGCACATGTATGTATCTTGGCCCTGAAAGCTCACCAAGCCGCCTTTTAAAGTGCTCATCAAACTCGGGTCCAAAGCTACCCTTCATGATATCACGGAAAGTATTGAAGAACACCGTGTTGTGATTAGTCATTGCTCTCCCAACGGCAAATGCAACAATCCCTTCCATCCGGCGAATTTCTTGAAGTCGGTTCTTCATCTTCCTTCTCTCGCCCTCTCTTTGTGTCGAAACTTCATTTGGGCATATTCCTTATCACCGGGCATCACAATCTTGGGAAGATCTGTTTTTACGGATGATTGCACCGCTCTTGTTCTTGGAGAAGCATGACATGCACTTTTGCGAGAAGGCTTCGCACATATCTCTCACCAT
Organism: Hyparrhenia diplandra; assembly: GCA_015847255.1. Classification (NCBI taxonomy): domain Eukaryota; kingdom Viridiplantae; phylum Streptophyta; class Magnoliopsida; order Poales; family Poaceae; genus Hyparrhenia; species Hyparrhenia diplandra. Next base: position 118,017 of record JADLZK010003046.1, on the reverse strand, counting down.
GGTTTCAGTCGATTGGCGGAGTCACTCAACCGAACCTGAATGACATTGTTCTTGTTGACTTCTTCAGGCATCTTGTTTTGACCTTGAGTTTTCCCACTGGGCGTGCCAAAAAGTGTCTTCACACAAAAACCTGACTCCTGCGCCGCACACACCGACAAGCCTAAATAGGCGGCTTTACTCGACGCCCCGAGTGTCTTGAGGCGTGCCGATCAATTTGACCTCACTAATTGACAAGGAGGTAAACGTGAGATGCGGAACATGCCCGGTGAGACCAAGGCAGTTCCGCATGTATGGCTCTAAGGCGAGATGTAAAGACTGTTGACGGTCACTAACGACATATTTTTCCCGTCAACTTACTACCATAAAGGGAGTGAAACTATACCTTTTATACTCATATACATTTATTACTAATATATTTCCACTTGTAGTGTCCGAAATGTATTTTGTAGTATTTATAATAAAAAACAGGTGGAAAGACGACCAAAAGTACGCAACCACGGAAAGCGCATTTCAGAATACTTCAAGCCCGGGGTGGAAATGGACCAAAAACGCCCGAGTTGGGCCGAGCAAACACCACCGGCCAGACTTTTCGAGGCCCAACAACGCCACCCCCGAAGCCCGAATTTTGCCGGACCCGGGAGGGTGCGCGCTGCACCAGTGGTGCGCCGCACCCATCCCGAGGCGGCTCGGGCCCGAGTTTTGCGCGGCGGTGCATTACCTTCCATGGAGGGCGTTGCCGACGTTGGTTGGTCGGTTTAGCAAATTAGGCAGGTGTACCAAGGTCGGTTTTGGCTCCTTCCATATGGGGAGGGACATTTTCCAACAAGCCCCCTCTCCTCTACCTATAAAAGGAGGCCCTCTCCCTCTTCCTCAACACACACCAATTCCATACAACACAAGGAGGAGCCACAATGTAGAAGAGAGGAAGAAGTCCCACTCTTATTCTTATTCTTCTTCCTCTTAGTTCTAATGGAGAGTGAGAGAGGGAAGAGTAGAAGAGGGCTTGGCCTCTTCTCCATGGAGTCCCGGTGTGCCTCCCGGTGCGCCGCGGATCTCGGGTGGTCGGAGTGCCGGACTTGTCGGCACCCGCCACGCTTGTACCTCTACAAGCTACTTACACTTTGGTAAGAAAGCTTGTGATTATCTTTTGGCTTATTGTTCTTCAAGTATATTATCTTAGCCGTTATAGACTTGCGGGATCGATAGTCATACCTTCGGGTCGTAACTCTTGGAGAAGGAACTCTTTGACCGGGGAACCTTGATCAACCCAAGAGTTGTGGATAGTAGTGCAAACGTGGTGTTTCGGCTAGCGTTCACCTATCTTTTGCGAAGCATCCCACGGTTGAGGGGGTAGGCGGCTGGGTCGTGACAAGCCTTGACCGTCCCTTGAAATCCCCCCACGTTCGGCTGTGACGTAGAGCTAATGGCCGGACTCTGCCCGGTATTGGGCGAGGGCCGGTGCCCGAAGCAAGGAGATAACAAGCCCTAGAAATCCCTGCCAGAAACCTAAGCCCATAAAGATACCTCACTATCCATAGTTATCCTAGGGTGGCCCTGCTCAAAGATTAGAGCGCAACCGTTCCTCGTGGAAAATACGATACCACTGAATATTTCGGGTGAAAGCTACAACGACAATTCCGTGCGCTTGCGGATTTATCTGTGTGTGCGTTAAGAAACGTCAACAAGCTTTAAAAGCGCCGTTGCCGGGGAATGGTTGTCGTAATTCTCTCGAGCCTAGAGCACCCGTGTGTTTGTATCTAAAAAACAAAAATAGTTTTTTTTTTTTTTTTTTCAAAATGAAGCCTACTCCATTTCAAAAACCTTCTCGCTTCAATGGGGAGTTCACAAGAGCCACAATCTTTTTCAAAACCAAAATTTTTATCTAGCTATGAACTCACCCTAATTAAAAAAAAAACTTTGGTTCGGGCACACTCCATCTTTGGTGACCATTTTGAAAATCTATGTTGCCACCTACGAGATTTCGAGGAATTAAGATCATGCCCCATTCTGGCATGATCCAAGAAATTCACATGTGGAATTTGTTTTACATTGTCCCTCATAGGGAAAGCAAAGCAATAGTACACTATTGTCGTAGGAAGTTTGAATGGGGACTGAGAAGAACTCAAAGACAATTTTTTGTCTAGCATTCTTCCCCATCAATGCCTACCAAGGACAATCCTCGATCTCAAGTAGGATGAGAAGGAGTCCATAGGTGCAGCCTAGGCCAGATTTATAATGTTTATACATGTTGGCCTAGACTTGTCATTACCCGATAGTGTGCTTTTGCATATCTTTTGTTCGGGTATTGACATTGATGCTGCCCTATGCCTTGACGTGACCATTGGAGGGTCATTTACTCGTAAACCTATAACGGAACATAGGAAAACCCTTGAACACATCCTAGAGAAGCTTGCTTCTCCCGTTGTAAAACCTACCCCCCCCCTCCATGACAAGGGCACGTCAAGCTTTGAGGAGCCCTCATCGGTCGAACCATTCCTCATACCATCGTTAGAACCGACTGTTGAGCCCTCTCCCGAACCACGAACACCGAAGGAAGGAATGCTTCGTCCTTCGGAGTTCGCGATTGAATTCAAGGATGGTGGCAGAACCTCGAAAGCCGAGGTGCGCTTAGACTCCTATATATACCCCATCCTTGATTTCAATCTTCTCATAGGCTACCCTCTCGAAAAAGCTTTTTCATGAAAAAAAACCTATAGAGGGAGCCGTGATGAGAAGTTGGGAAAGAATGTTTCCGCTTCTCACACCTTGACATCCCAAAGGCGAAGCATCTTCCCAACCAAAACCCGTTCGAGGGGGCGAAGTTTATAACTCTACTCGTTTCACCCAAGTTGTTTTCACATCTTAGTGAAACGAAACACCTGTCACCCTCACACGAACGCAAGTCATGTCCCTCTGGCCGCTAAGACGTTGTTCTTGACAATGGTCAAGATTCAACGTTCGTCCTTCATGACACATCTTTTGAGGAGAAAACCGCATGTGCCATGGACATGCACGCGGCGACAACTCTTGAGACCAAGCGAAATTTGTTTTTGAGCATAACAAGTTGACACTTGAGACTTCTCACATGCTCACCTTTGGGTCTTCTTGAGTTTGTCTTGCTTCTAGCCGAGTGCTTCGACGAAAATTACAACCACCTCTTGGTTCTCTTTGTAAACCTTTTTAAGAATGGTTGCAAGCCTCGTAGTAGCATGATGACGCTAACCTTGCGGCTTGAGCGTAATGCTAAATTCTTAGTGGTGAAACCGGGAACTTCACCACCACCAGTGCGAGGATGTTTTCCCACGGTCAAGCTTACGACCATAAAGAAAGCCTTTGCCGGGAGATACCCTATCTATCTTAAAAAAAAAAAAAAGAGCACAAAAAGTCTTTCTCTCTTCTTATTAATAAAAGCAAGAACATGTTATCAAGTTAGTATGCATCTTCGGGTATTCTTGTCGCTAACCATTTCGGTGGAGATCGATTAAGAAGAACAAAGAGGCATGCGGCGCCGAGAACATGAGGGCTATCATCACCAAAAAAAAAAAATTATTATGATGTTCATGGGTGACGGAACATGCTCAAGAGGGAGAGACTGTTGGCGGTCATTATCGAGTATATTATACCGCCAACTTATATCCAATTCTTGAGAAAGGGGCAAACTTATGATACACATACCTTTACTTCTAACCTAGTTCCACTTGTATTCGTAGAAATTATGTCTTGCAGGTATAAAAGTGGAAACAGGTACAAAGTCGCCAAATAAATTAGAAAGCGTATTGAATAAAAGACGCCAAGGAGTGGATCAATCATGAGGACCAAACCCAGCGCACAATTTGGCCCATGCACCACCATAGGCCCAACATGTGAATGACAAAACGCGCGACAGAGAAGGCCGGGGCGGGAGGCCCAGCCCGCCACGGCGGCCGGCCCACTGCGGCGGCCGGCGCATTATTTCGGCCAAAGTTCCCGCGCTTTCTTTGGCGGTTTGGAGCGATCTTCAAGCGGCGGTTGCATGCGGTGCAAAGTTTCGTTCCGCCAAGAATAGCTCGAAGCAAGGAGAGCCCTCCATTCCCTCCTCCTCTCCACTATATAAAGAGAGGCACTCCTCACACACAAAACACACAACACACTACACATCGCATTGTTACATTCTCACCTTGAGCACCACTCTCTCCCCTTCATTAGTTTAGTGTTAGTATTTGAGTTAGGCAGAGCTTCAAGGAGGGCTTGTCTCCTTGGAAGGATCTTTTGGTAATTTACTATGAAGTTCTTTCCTTTATTCAAGTCTCATTATTTATATCGCAATGCATATGAACTAGAGTATAGTTATCCTCATGTTATATTCATATTATGCTAACTAGAGTATAGCTAGTATAATGTGATAATTAACATGACTAACTTTAGGCTAATTGAATCATATTTTATTCTTGGAACGTAGTAGAACTAAGTTCGAGTGATGGTCTGTGTACCTTCGGGTTTACCTTTACTCTTGCCCTGTCGATCCGTAGGGTCGGGGTACCGAGGGGGGTTTAGGTAGTTTTCTATAAACGTAAGCGTGGTGCTTAGGTCTATAGAGAATCATCTCGGGAAATGCCAAAGATCCCACGGTAGTGAGGTAGGCGGCGAGGGTGACAACTCTGTTCGTCCTTCGCACTCCTCCACGTCCGGGTGTCGGGTTGGAGTCTTATCAAGTGTCACCGGCTGGCATATACCAGGCGCGGGCATCTCCTCATCACTTTAGCCCATCTCTGCTATGAACCATGAATGACGTATGTAGACTATAGTCTGACGCATTGGCGATATTAGAATAGCCAACTCAACATAGATTTTCCCTTTTAATGTTATTTTCTATTTATTCCTTCTAGTGCTCAAGAAGTGTGTGTGTCACCACTATCTCCAATATTATTGTCACTTACCCCTGTACATGATTAGTGGCTATCCATACATACATTGTGGGCTATCATCATCATATTAAAACTAAACCTGCCTTCCCATGGGAAAATATAAATGAACGATACCCGAATACTCACGGGTGAAATGCTACGATGATAGATCCGTGCGCTTGCGGGTTGACCCTTGCAATATTCAATTTATCTATCACCTGACGCTCTCTCGACGTTATCATTAAGGATAATATTTATTCTTAGTGATTGCGTTAAGAAACGCCAACAGAGACCCGGACCTTGCACACTTGACTTTTACACAAAAGTCTAAGTGTGGGGGAAGATGGTGACAATCCCAAGTTCCATCCACCAAGGGATCATACAAAAAAAAATAAGGGTGAATAAAAGATGATGTCAGCCCTGCCTTGCTAAAAAAAAAAAAAAGAAAAGAAATAGAGATGGAGAGAAAAGAAAGAAAAAAAGAGAGAGAAAAAAAAAGTAGAAGAGAGAAAGTGAAAAAAAAAGTGAGAGAAAAAGAAAAAAAATGATGTCGAAAAAAAAAGAGAAGAAGAAAAGTAATAATAAGAGAGGAGAGGAGCAGGTCGGCCCCACATGGTTAAGAAACATATTAATGTGCTACCTGACTCCACCCGTCCTTGCTTTAACAAGCAAGAAGGGCTGGCCTCTCATTCTTTGCTACTATCATCAAGGCCCATGGCCCGCACACACGTTTTGTGTGTGTGTGTGGCCTAGCCTTGAGATGGACTGGGCCGAGCTATCAAGCAAACCGCCGCAAACAACCTCGATGCTTCATCCATAAATGCTTGGCGGTATTTACACTCGGGTATGCAAAGGCAATGTTCACCATCTCCTCACTCATTTCTTGTCTCCATGAAAATAAAACTTTATGCTTCCCATGCCATGACACATGCTTTGAGTTTGGGTGTACCTACATGGGCCCATGTAATACATTCATAGGTCTTTTGAAATTAAGCATGGTGCTTAGGTTAAAATGATCTCCTTTAATCAAAACTTTGACTTGGTGTCAGAGCTTGGTTAATGAACTTAGAGTTTTGTTGCCATGATCTATGGGAGTACCTTATGTTGGAGATACGTCAAGGCTATGCTTACACTGCCTCTTTTTATGAGCCTTGCTTGAGTCATGATGAGGTGAACAAATAAAAATAAAATAATAAAATAAATTTCTCATAATAAAGGCTCCACGGTATTCTTGCCTTGGTAGAGCCATGTGTTTGTTTCCTTTTTGTTTTGTTTTTGTTTGAATAAAAGAGGTACAAGAATAAGTGTGGGGAGATCTCTCAAGCATACATGCACACCCATCTAAGATCTCCCCAACACAAATGCACGAACACCAAGCAATTCATGATGGAGGAGGGGGGCGAGACGAACGACTACCATTAACTCCTTCCTCTTCAAACGGTGGTTTGTGCAAAACTCTCACTCTCACATCTCACAATAATAATAAAAAGAGGAGAGAAGAGAAGGAGGAGAGATGAGAGAAGAGAAGATAAACCTTTCGACCCCAAGTTCCTTGTCCTGTTTTTTGTGATGACATCAAAAGACAAGCTTGGGGGGGAGCCTCTAACCACGCGACCAATCACAACTCAAATCGTTGCGCGCACAAGCTAGCACAACCATGAAAGGTAAGTAAAGAGCTAGCTTGGGGAGTACTCCAAGAAAGGTAACGTGTATCTCACATTTTGATTATATTCTCTATCTTATGAAATGATGAGTAATGCTAAAAAAAAGAAAAAAAAATTCCATTCCTATACATATGAGCTATGAAAATGTTTAGATTTATTCCCTTGTTGAAATGATGAATAGTTGCTCTGTCTTATGTTTTGCCTGTGCCTAGTTTATAATTCGAATTTCTCTAAAGTTTGGGTTTAGTGGCTAAGTCTAAAAACTCATCCTGAAAAGCCCGATTCATGTGGGTTGCATAAGCTCTATCGAGTCTAAGTTGTTGCCAAGTATGATATGGTATAAATAGATTTGCTATGATTTCATCCAAAAAAAGAGAAACTTGACATCCGGGAATCTAATTTGAAAAAAAAAGAGAAAAGATATGGGCTATGCTAAAAAAAAACGAGATGAAAAATGGACATGTGTCCGAGGGCGAGTAGAGCCCACATCTCCAAAAAAAAAAAAAAAAAAAAAAAGAAAGAGAGAAAATAAAAGACAAAAGTCTCGGGCGAGTAGAGCCCACCTCTCCAAAATATATATATATATATATATATATATATATATATATATATATATATATATATATATATATATAAAGCCCATACTTTCTCAAAAAAAAATCTAAATAAATAAATCCCGGATAAAAAAGTTGATCAAAAGGATGAATGAAACGTATTTCTATTATAACCGTTCTATCGGCAAATCGCCAAGGCTTTGAGACAACTAAAAAGCCCCGCTACGATGAAAGGTAATAAAGGGTGAGCAAAGGCATGCCATTTTATTCAAACTATAGTAGAAAGTCTTATTATAACCCTGGCACTTGAAAAACATAATCGGCATAGTAGCAACTCCTGATCAACAACCAAGTAATTATCTTTTTGCTCGAGGACGCGCAAAGGGTAAGCTTGGGGGAGTTTGTTGACGGTCACTAACGACATATTTTTCCCGTCAACTTACTACCATAAAGGGAGTGAAACTATACCTTTTTATACTCATATACATTTATTACTAATATATTTCCACTTGTAGTGTCCGAAATGTATTTTGTAGTATTTATAATAAAAACAGGTGGAAAGACGACCAAAGTACGCAACCCTGGAAAGCGCATTTCAGAATACTTCAAGCCCAGGGTGGAAATGGACCAAAACGCCAGAGTTGGGCCGAGCAAACACCACCAGCAGACTTTTCAGGCCCAACAACGCCACCCTGCCGAAGCCCGAATTTTGCCGGACCCAGGAGGGTGCGCGCGCACCACTTGGTGCGGCCGCACCCATCCTGAGGCGGTTCGGGCCCAGGTTTGGCGAGGCGGTGCATTACCTTCCATGGAGGGCGTTGCCGACGTTGGTTGGTCGGTTTAGCAAATTAGGCAGGTGTACCAAGGTCGGTTTTGGCTCCTTCCATATGGGGAGGGACATTTTCCCACAAGCCCCCTCTCCTCTACCTATAAAAGGAGGCCCTCTCCCTCTTCCTCAACACACACCAATTCCATACAACACAAGGAGGAGCCACAATGTAGAAGAGAGGAAGAAGTCCCACTCTTATTCTTATTCTTCTTCCTCTTAGTTCTAATGGAGAGTGAGAGAGGGAAGAGTAGAAGAGGGCTTGGCCTCTTCTCCATGGAGTCCCTGTGTGCCTCCCTTGCCCATGGATCTCGGTGGTCTGAGTGCCGGACTTGTCGGCACCCGCCACGCTTTTAATACCTCTACAAGCTACTTACACTTTGGTAAGAAAGCTTGTGATTATCTTTCGGCTTATTGTTCTTCAAGTATATTATCTTAGCAAGTTATAGACTTGCGGGATCGATAGTCGTACCTTCGGGTCGTAACTCTTGGAGAAGGAACTCTTTGACCGGGGAACCTTGATCAACCCAAGAGTTGTGGATGGTAGTGTGCAAACGTGGTGTTTCGGCTAGCGTTCACCTATCTTTTTGCGAAGCATCCAATGGTTGAGGGGTAGGCGGTCGGGTCGTGACAAGCCTTGACCGTCCCTTGAAATCCCCCACGTTCGGGCCGTGACGTAGAGCTAATGGCCGGACTGCCGCCCGTATTGGGTGAGGGCCGGTGCCCGAAGCAAAGGAGATAACAAGCCCTAGAAATCCCCGCCGAAACCTAAGCCCATAAAGATACCTCACTATCCATAGTTATCCTAGGGTGGCCCCCGCTCAAAGATTAGAGCGCAACCGCTCCACTCGTGGAAAATACGATACCACCCTCAATATTTTTTTAGGTGAAAGGTACAACGACAATTCCGTGGCGCTTGCGGATTTATCTCGTGTGCGTTAAGAAACGCAACAAGCTTTCTGGCGCCGTTGCTTGGGAATGGTTGTCGTAATTCTCTCTCGAGCCTAGAGCACCAAGTGTGTTGTATCTAAAAAAAAAAAAATAGTTATTTATTTTTCTTTTTTTCAAATGAAGCCTACTCCATTTCAAAAACCTTTTGCTTCAATGGGGAGTTCACAAGAGCCACAATCTTTTTCAAAACCAAAATTTTTATCTAGCTATGAACTCACCCTAATTAAAAAAAAAAAAATCGGGCACACTCCATCTCTCGGTGACCATTTTGAAAATCTATGTTGCCACCTACGAGATTTCGAGGAAATTAAGATCATGCCCCAAATTCTGGCATGATCCAAGAAATTCACATGTGGAATTTGTTTACTCGCTGTCCCTCATAGGGAAAGCAAAACAATAGTATACTATTGTCGTAGGAAGTTTGAATGGGGACCGAGAAGAACTCAAAGACAATTTTTTGTCTAGCATTCTTCCCCATCAATGCCTACCAAGGACAATCCTCGATCTCAAGTAGGATGAGAAGGAGTCCATAGGTGCAGCCTAGGCCGCGGTTATAATGTTTATACATGTTGGCCTAGACTTGTCATTACCCGATAGTGTGCTTTTGCATATCTTTTGTTCGGGTATTGACATTGATGCTGCCCTATGCCTTGACGTGACCATTGGAGGGTCGTTTACTCGTAAACCTATAACGGAACATAGAAAAACCCTTGAACACATCCTAGAGAAGCCTGCTTCTCCCGTTGTAAAACCTACCCCCTTCCATGACAAGGGCACGTCAAGCTTTGAGGAGCCCTCATCAGTCGAACCATTCCTCATACCATCGTTAGAACCGACTGTTGAGCCCTCTCCCGAACCACGAACACCGAAGGAAGGAATGCTTCGTCCTTCGGAGTTCGCGATTGAATTCAAGGATGGTGGCCAAACCTCGAAAGCCGGAGGTGCGCTAGACTCCCATATATACCCCATCCTTGATTTCAATCTTCTCATAGGCTACCCTCTCGAAAAAGCTTTTTCATGAAAAAAACCTATAGAGGGGAGCCGTGATGAGAAGTTGGGAAAGAATGTTTCCGCTTCTCACACCTTGACATCCCAAAGGCGAAGCATCTTCCCAACCAAAACCCGTTCGAGGGGGCGAAGTTTATAACTCTACTCATTTCACCCAAGTTGTTTTCACATCTTAGTGAAACGAAACACCCGTCACCCTCACACGAACGCAAGTCATGTCCCTCGGCCGCTAAGACGTTGTTCTTGACAATGGTCAAGATTCAACGTTAGTCCTTCATGACACATCTTTTGAGGAGAAAACCTCATGTGCCATGGACATGCACGAAGCGACAACTCTTGAGACCAAGCGAAATTTGTTTTTGAGCATAACAAGTTGACACTTGAGACTTCTCACATGCTCACCTTTGGGTCTTCTTGAGTTTGTCTTGCTTCTAGCCGAGTGCTTCGACGAAAAATTACAACCACCTCTTGGTTCTCTTTGTAAACCTTTTTAAGAATGGTTGCAAGCCTCGTAGTAGCATGATGACGCTAACCTTGCAACTTGAGCGTAATGCTAAATTCTTAGTGGTGAAACCGGGAACTTCACCACCACCACCACCGCAGGATGTTTTCCCACGGTCAAGCTTACGACCATAAAAAAGCATTGCCGGGAGATACCCCTGGACTATCTTAAAAAAAGAGCACAAAAAGTCTTTCTCTCTTCTAACCATGATAAGCTAAAAAGCACGTATACATCTAAATAGATCTATAAATACTCATTACTCGTTGAGGCGTGTATGCATAGACAAGTAAAGCACACATGCAAACCTAATCTAAAAAAGCAAAGCCGGAGATCTATCCCGATCAGTTCTAACAAAGAATCCACCGCATGATACAATCGCAACAAGCTAATCCACCGCATGATACCACTTACTAGACTTAACCGTTCAACCCTCTTCGTCCTAACAGCTATCCACCGCATGATACACTGCAACAAGCTAATTCACCGCATGATACGGCTGCCGCGCGACTAGACTCTAACGATAGGTAGACTTACATATGTAAAATACGAGTAAACACATAACTATATTCGGCAAGCTTGCGAGAACCGAGGTCCATGAAGAAGGAACTCACATGCAAAACCTTAGCCTGCCGCACGACTCATGACTAAACGTGTATGAACCCGCAACATGTGACAACTTAGATTGATCTAAGCTCAGCTACGCAAGAACAGATAGATCTAATGACATGACCGGATGAATAATGAAAGCATTGATGACATCTAGATCTAACAAAAGATAAAGCCGAGCCACATCAATCTAAACTGGGCAAAAAGTGTGTGCAATCATAATAAAATAAATAAATGAAAGCATGCACCACTTGGTAACTTAATGAATTCATTAGATTACCAAATCTAATGAAGCCGATAACTAGCTCTAAGCCAGACCTTAGCCCACCGGATGGCTCATGATCAACAAAGAACCATCTTGTCCCCGATAGCTTAAATCCGCCGACGATACTAAGCGTGAACAAGACTACTTGCAATAATCTAAATCCGCCTAACGATACTAGACATGGTGCAAGGTTGTCGGTACTTACGGAGGTCGACAGGTCGATGATTCCTCTCGCAGTAGATCGACGACACGACTGGACTCGAAGGGTGGCCGGAGCCAATGGCACGGAGCCGGGTTTGTTGTTGTATTGATTTTGGTAGATCGTTTTACAGTTGCCGGGGGTCTCATATTTATACCCTGGGCTTGACGAGTCTTAACTAATTACGAATAAACATAACGAAAATATCTAGCTAAGATACATTGCCCTCCAAGTCTTCTCGGAGTCGTGAGATTGCACGTGATGTGGGCCCTCATCCCGGATATTCCTCTTGAAGCTTCACATCTGCCGAACCATCTCGTGCTCAACTCTTCCTCGGACTCAGGCTCCTTAGCCGAATAACAGCGGCTTCCCGAATGCCATAGCACTGCTGTTGTCTTTTTGCTAGCCGAATGACTTCTTACCGAATTGTTCTATGCCGGCCCACTCGTCATTCAGGCTTTACCAAATTTTGGTGTTAACAGAATTTCTACGCGACGACCCCGAGTAATTACAGGTTGAACTGGGATTATACATACTTCACAAAAGCATTACAATTAATGGATTACAATTGACACGGTACAATAATCAAAGTGTACAAACACATTAAGAAATAACCACCTCAAAAACACCCTTCTAGCACCTATGCCCGAGGTGGTTACAATGCTACACGTTATGCTTACTGATCTAAGTAAGGCGGATGGGACCTCTATGAAGAACCAATGTTTCTCCATGCCTAAGAAAGGCCCGACAGAGACGGGGTCTCATCTCCCGGCGACGAAGCACAAGAATGCACGCTACTTGGCTCCTGCTTTCCGTCTTCCGGCAGTCCATGCAACAATGGCGTTGCACGAGCATCACACCCAGCTTCTGTAAGCAACGTTGTAGCTTAATCTTCAAAAACACCCTTCTAGTACCTGCTGTATACACTGTCTACCCATGATAAAATGTTTATGTGGAGGGCTTTCTCCTAAATAGAGGCCATATATGTAGATAGGAGAATTGGCAAATAACAAAAGAGGTCAGCCGGCGCACAGTTCGCCATACATGGCTCTCTCTGCGCGGGGCTATTTTTATAGGCGGTGGTAGGTGGGAATGAGCGGTGGTAGGTGGCAACAGTGTGATCTTATCACCGTGAGCGGTGGTAGGTGGCAATAGTGTGATCTTATCACCGTGAGCGGTGGTACCGTGTGGCGGTGGGCAACGATTAATCGATCATCTTTGTCGGTCACCGGCGTTTATACCCTGCAGTGAACCTATAATTTAACACTGTCGGGCTACTGTTAAACCGGCAGTGATTAACTATAGAAATGGGCACGCGAGGTGAAAATTTCACGAGTCAATTGAACCCCGCGCCATTCGTTCCAGCCTCGACGATATATAATAGCCGGGCGCGGCGAGCTGAAATTTTCCTGTCATTTCAACCCCACGCCCCAATCGTTCCCCACCCGGCATCGCCGACGACCACCACCACCACACACGCCGCAGCCGTCCGTCCCCCCCTACAGCGCCCCCATCCATTCTCTTCTTCTCCGACGTCCCCAACGCCGCATCGGCGTCCCGCGCCCTTCCACGGTGAGAACTAATTAGCCATTTAGTTCCTCGAGATTTTGCCTATGAGAATGAGATCTAATTCGCCGTTGTTCTCGCCTCGCCTCGCCGCTTGTTCTTCGTCCCACGTCGACGGGGGACCGCCGCTACACCGCACCGCCCGTCTGCAGCCTCCCGCCGTCCCCGTCTACGCCCCGACACCGTACTGCCGCGACCTCGAGCTCGATTCCGCCGGAAGAATGCCCGTCAGCGCCCTCTCGCTTCCATCTAGGGCGCTGCGTCTCACACCGCCCGAACAAAACGAGCGCGCCAGCGGACCGCCGCGGGCTTCGGTGAGTGCGTCGATCCACGCTTTGAGTTGTTCGTTGAAATGGCGTGTTGATAAATCCAACCTTGCTATTTCCTTTTTCTATTTAGATTTTGCTTTCAAACAGTTCATGATCCTTATATAGTGGCAAAAGTATTTTATTTGATCTATGGTGAACAAATTAGATTTAAACATTGTGGTCATTTACAAAGAATGATTGAAGACATTCTAATGCTCGAATTGTGATTGAAATGAGATAGATGTTGAAATTCATGAGTTTCGTGGTGTTCAAAATCTTGCTTTGTACAATATTTAATGATGATATAGCATTAACATCCTATTTTGGCTGCATGTATAGGCAAACCATGGCGTGGTATGTAGTGCATGTTGGTCAAGTGCCGTGGATCTATCGAACTGGGGGAAGATTGCTCGCTCAAGTCTCTCGGCTACCCCGGTAATTGTTACAAAAATACAAGACTGAGGGTGAAGCTTTCGGGGCCTACTATGGTGAAAAACTTTCACTATCAACCAGCCCCGGAGATCGATGAGAAGCCTCTCTCCATAGATATGAAGACTAGGAGAATTGCGACTTGGCCTATGAAAGATGTTTTGATTTACCATGGCTATTGTCATTGTTTTCCTTATTTGGAAGTTGATGTCCTAGGCTCAATTTCGTAGAACATTAGGTGGAGTTAGTTGTATGTAACCTTTGAACCATGTAATGTATCTATGATGCTTTTATGGGTTTAAAAATAGCTGATTTTTAGGAAAAAATTCATAAATTATAAAAAATTTAAACAAAAACGTTGGGTGGCATGGGCCCGACGGTGAATGACATACAAACCCGTAGTGTAACTACACCAAACACTATCGGTTTGAATTACAAATCGTCATCGATGACGAAATATCACCGTCGGTACACTAAACCAACCGATAGTCTTCACTCTAATAACGTCGGGTTGAAATCAGCCAACAAGTGTTCACGTAAAGTTCACCGGCGGGTTCAATGTAAACCGACATTGTTAGCTCTTCGATACACAATCGTCGGCTCAATCCAACCCGATAGTGTTATCCCTACAGATTACGCCGGTTCGTTAAAGCCCGGCCGGTGCTCCCAATATCAACTCTCTGCCGGCCGACTTCCGAACCCGCATTGCTTGGATCAAAAATGCTTTGCCGGTCCGTGGAACACCCGCGGTGTTCGGTGACGGTCTTATTTGCCGGTTCGATATCAAACCGGCGTCTCTCTCCTCGCATCACCGCCCGGTGTTTTGGCCCGGTAGTGTTTGAACCCCACATCACTACCGCTATGGTTCTCGCGGTTCAGTTTTTGGCGGTGAAGGGGGTTGGAGCCCTGTAGTGATGGACAATTACGTAGTAGTGTTGTCAAAGAATTTTGATATGAAAGATCTAGGAGAGGCTGATGTAATTCTAAACATTAAGCTTATTAACGAAGAGAGTGGGATTACTTTATCGCAATCTCACTATGTTGAGAAGGTCCCGAGCCGTTTTGGCTTTATGGATAGAAAGCCTTCTTCAACACCTTATGATCCTAGTGTGACATTGCGAAAGAATAAGAAGAGTACTAGAGATCAACTCAAGTACTCTCGTTGTTGTTGGTTCACTCATGTATCTAGCGAATGCAACCGGATCGATATCTCTTTTTTCTTTGTGAGCAAGTTGAGTAGGTATATGTCCAACCCGGTGATGATCATTGGCATGTACTAGAAAGGGTCTTGTGTTATCTTAAAGGTACAATGAGCTATGGAATTCACTATTCTCGGGGCACCCACCGTGTGCTAGAGGGATATAGTGATGCGAACCGGATTTCTCGATATTGCTCAAATCTACGCCACAAGTGGGTATGTATTTACTCTTGGAGGTGGCGCAATGTCATGGAGGTCTTGTAAATGCGACTATTTTGACTAAGTCAACCATGGAAGCGAGAACTTCTTTGCTTTAGATATAGCATCTGCAGAGGCAAAGTGGCTGCGTGAGCTCTTGTCCGACTTGCCGGTGGTTGAAAAACCAAGATCCGGCTATCCTTATGAACTGTGATAATCAAACTATGATCTCTAAGGTGAATAGTGCTAAGGATAATTCAAAGTCAACAAGACACGTTAAAAGACGTTTGAAATCTATCGGGGAAATTAAGAAACTCCGAGTAATAATCGTATCTTATATACGTACGTGATAAAAACCTGGCAGATCCCTTTACAAAAGGACTATCATGTAATGTGATAGAAATTGCATCTAGGGAGATGGGTATGAGACCCATATGAGTTTACAGTAGTAGTAACCCAACCTTTTTGATCGGAGATCCCGTGACTAAGGACACAGGAAGAACAAGCTATTGGTAAACTGAGGAGAGTAAAATGATAACCCTCTCTATGTGAAGATGTAATACTCTCAAGAGCGATGAGGCTCTGTATGGTAGGTTGGCAAGAATGCCTTAATATGTCCTATTGACTTTATAAGTAAAGATGCTTTCCCTACTGAGCATTCTTGAAAGGGCATACCTATATGAGTTCGATCATTAAACGTCGCAGATCCTATGAGACTTGGGTGATCTCTAGTAAGCTCATGAAGAGACTAAGGAGTATGACGTATATGCTCCACCCACGGGGGAAAGGCTACTTGGCAGCCAAGTACTAGTTTGGCTTTGAGCAAAGCTTATTCGCACAAAACTTGCAATTCAAGGCGTAGTCCATTGTTCAAGTTGTGGATAGGTGTAGCTTGAAGTTCTAGGCGGAAGTTCAACTTAACGGTCTACGCTAAAAACACTAATATATCAAACGGTAGCGAGAACAGGCAAAATCTCTAAATGGGTATTTGAGATCCGACGGGGATTGTTGGAATTTAGATGTTAAATGGGCTTGGCCCAATAACAAATTCTGAAATTCCTAAAGAAATCTCAAAGGCCCATTCATGAATATGGAAAGGAGGGAGTGGTGGAATCCTTTAGTACCACATTGCTTGTGGAAGGTGGAGAGGACCAACTTAAATATGGAAGTTGTTCCTACCTTCTAAAGTCTAGTGTGAGAAGGAGAAAGGGAACTCCACACGCGCTCGCCTCGCCTCGCCTCGCCTCGCCCGGGGCGGCGAAGGGCGCGGCGCACGACATACGCTTGAAATGGTCCGCGGAATCCGGCTTCGCCTTGCGGGTGTGCGGTCTCATTTTGCGTTTTAGTTTTGGTCTTTTGGTTTGCGAGTTCTAATCGAATGTCACGAGGTCGGTTTACCCGACCATATAAGCGGACCACCGGCCACGCTAAACGTATCAATCCAAAGCTTAGGGTTTTGCCTCTTCTCCATTTCTGCGCGCCCGTCGCCAATCCCGGCCGATCGTTCGCGTGCACCGGCGACCGGGAGAGCAGGTCTCGAGGAACCGTCGTCTTTGCGATCTGCACCGGAGAAGGCGAATAAGGTTTTGGGAAGCGCTCTTGGCGAATCCTCCCTCCGATCTTCGTCACGGCTCGTCTTCCGAGAAGGACACGTGGAGGACCGTCCCGCGCGCCGTCTTCATCGACAACTTCTTCCACTTCTTCAGCGGCCGCCGATCGGCGACGGCGACGGTGATCCGGAGGACCTCGGCATCGTTTTTGGGAACCTCTCCATTACGTTGTCCTCAACGTCGGCCCGTGTATTCTCGAGATCCAATCTTTGTGTTAGTCATGTTCAATCTATCCAATATATCTAGTGTGCTAGTTGTGCTTACACACCTGTTGCCATGATCCATGATATGCATTTATGCTATGCTATGATCTATGGTATGCGTTTATGCTATGCTAGTATGATTTACATGCTTTATCTAGTAGATCAGTTTATCATAATTTATTTTATGGAATTAATCTGAAAATTGCCTAATATCTCAACAGAAAGAAGAATATGAGAGGGGATGGCACAGTCTCACCCATCATCATTTTATAGAGGATGGGTTTGAGTAGTCTATTTTAGGTAGTATTGCTAGAGACAACAACAAAAAAATAAGTAGTAAGTTTAGGTGGTTACCTAGTATACAGAGAAATATGGTTTGTTTTAGGTTTGTTTTATATAGTATTGCTAGAGTTGCTCTTAAGAGGTTTGAATATATGAATTATCTAGAGGGTTGAGAACGATGAATCAATAAATACCTAGAATGGTCCGTGCAATTTGAATTCACAAATGAATGTTTGACTATTATAGATAAGAACATGCCAAGTCAAATGTGGAATGTCAATGGCCAAATCTCTCTTTCTCTCTTTTTTTATATAAAAACTCATGTCAATATCCTCTTAAGCTACAGTAAGTTTCCTTTTTTTTTTTTTTTTGAAACTCTTTCTCATGTCAATATCACCTTTAGCTGTAATAAGCTAGTGTGTAAACTACACGGCTACACCAACACAGCTCCCAGTGCCCTCAGCGCTGGACCTTGGTAACAGGTAAAAATAGTTGTTGTATGTTCACATGAAGTGGGAATAGTTTCTATTCCAAATTCCCAATTGTAATGTAATAATATATGAATGTGTAGAACTGAACCATTGTTTTTGGTTGAAATTCACACGGATACTTGACAAATCAAATTATTACTATTCACAAAAAAAAATAACAAACGATTTCTGAAGAAAAAGAAATAAAGCAAATGATGTTAATACCGTCTGTTCCAAACTTCCAATATCAAGCATTGACAACTTAAAACAGAAGATTCCTCACTAATCTTCAGATGATTAGTATAGTATCGTCATAGTGATTTATCTAACAAAAAGTATCATCACAGTGCAGTAGCAGTAAGATTTCTAGTGAAAACACCCATGCAATCCAACTTGGAAAACTTTATTGCTCTTTCCATCCAAAAAAAAAAATCAATTTCGGTTTCTTGGTTCATATTTTTTAGAACGGATTGTATTATCCATTATCTAAAAAAATATTTTTTTTTAAAGCCTGCCTTCAACGCATAAACTCTGCTTCGGAAGGATGGTGGCAATCTGTTTATTGCCGCGTCAATTTCCTGTAAAGAGAGCATGCAGACATATCTCATGAGATTTAGTTAACTCAACTAAAGTCCACATAGAAGGGCAAGAAAAGCAAATGGTTTAGTTGCAAAAGAATGCCCAAATTTATTTGTATTTCTTCATCATAACTACAACTTTAGAGTAGAAAAGAGATGCATGCTGGTGCTACACACTGATTACAACAAAAACATAGATAGCTTTGGCCACCTTCAATTCTTTTATTTTCTGTTATTCAACTATATTTTGACTACTTCTATTTGTCTATTCCTAATTCCAATCATAAGCACCTTAAATATGATTCGAATTATGATAGAATTGGCAAAAAGAATAGGCAAATAGAAGTAGTCAAAATGAGGTGAATAACAAAACAATAGAACTGAAGGTGAACATATATAGTATTTCAGTAGACGGAACTGAAACAATTGTTAGATGTCAACCTACCTCTGTAGTCCATGTCAAAAAAAAAAAAAAAAAAAAAAAAAAAAAAAAAAACACCTACCTCTGTAGTATAACGAGCAGAAAAGTGAATGAGTAGAATAGCTTTGTTTCCAAGCTTTCCGGATTGGCTTGCTATCTTCATTCCCAAAAATAAAATACATGGTGAATACGAGTATTCGACATTTTGGAAGTTGAATAAACAAAAACATGGACCTGTCTGAAAATTAAATGATAGCTTTATAAAATACCTCAGATAAGTGTGTGTGCCCATGTTGTCTCGCGTGCTCAGCCGAAAAGGAGTCATCCAGAAAAGTACTCTGAAATTGGTAGAACACATTTCATTGTCAAGATTATATCATAATAAAGGGTAAAACTACTAAAACATTCAGGCAGTGATTCCCTATGTATCAAACTAGCTACTAGCTACGTATCAAACTAGCTACGTATGAACATTTATGAACATGTTTCTGAGTAAGTTTGATACGTAGCTAGTTGCTATTGATTGCATAATAATTGGTCACATGTTGCAAACAGAGAACTTAGCTGTAAACAAAACAAGAATAAACGTGATTACAAAATACCTCGACAACAAGAATTTTCGCCCTCAGCACGTCGGCATTGTCCGGATCAAGAATGAAATCTGACGTTGTATCTCCCGTGAAGGCAATCTCAGGGGTGGACACTGTATTTGTGGTCTGCAAAATAAAGATTTGTGAATGATGATTGGTGAGGGGTATATATAATAATTAAACCATACCAAATCAACTGTGGTTCAATTTGAACGCTCCATGCAGCCAGACCTGCAAAAACGCTGCAACACACACAAACCTGCACACCTGATAGCATCAGCCGCTTGATCTCGCTGCCCGGGAGGCCAATGAACTCCTGCTTGAGCTTCTGCTTCACCGAGTATATCACATACCCCTGATCGATAGGACATCACTCATCAGATGATTTCTTCATCACTATTAATTCCATGAGAACATTGAAGTAATTGATGAAGTGAACCCAAGCGGTTCGCCTCACCTGGCTGGGTACGACGTGGCAAGTCCTGAAAGCCCTGACCTTGAGGTCCCTCCTGAGCTCGGACTCCTCCCCGACCTCGAGAGCGACCAGGCTGTGCTTCAGCTCGGACTGGCTGATGTCGCGGTAGAGCTCGAACAGCCGCTCCACGCGGTCCCGGAGGCACGCCGGGACGAAGACGGTGGGCTGGCGCAGGTTGAGGAAGCCCCGCGCGGCCACGTACTTGTGGAGGGCGCCGATGTGGTCGAGGTGCCCGTGGGAGACGAAGAGGAACTCCGCCTGCGACACGGCGCGCCGCGGGCACAGGCCGATGTCGAAGGCGAGACCGAGCGTCGGGAAGATGACGCAGGTCTCCTTGCCGCCGATGGAGACGCCCTCCACGGGGTACCCCTCGATCACCAGCCGTTGCTCTTGCTTCGCCCCCGCCGCGGAATCACTGTCGTCGATGCTCGCCATCACGCTGGTTTTTAACACGGTGTTATATGTTCACGGCACCAAGCGTGGTGGCGATGTGGCGCCCTGCGTCTCCGGCAGCCCCGGCCCTGTCAAATTATTGACCTGGAGCGAAGCTAGGCGATAGGCCCTTTAATACAACTCTAATGATATAATAACGATTTGAATGCGTACAAAATTTGTTAAGAGCTCCTCTTTGTGATTCTTTGAAGTTCTCTGTCCTGTCCTTCTCTTCTTTTTTTTTTTTCTCACATCCAGATGCGTATGTTTTTTTGGGCAACATGAGTAATTATTAATTAAACAAAATTATGCCATACAAAATTTACACGAACACTATTTGGCGCCGCGCGCCACTTGAGATAGCGGCGCACGCGACGGACGAGGAGAGAAGAGGCGCGGGAAGCGTCGCGGGGGCTGCCGGCGGGTGGCGGGCGGAGCGGCCGGCGGCGAGGCGCCCGGCCGGGCGGTGGACGGCGGCGGCGCCGCGTGCCCTAGCTTTAGGGTTCAGCCGGACGCCCTCGCTTTAGGGTTTCGGGCGAGGTCGCCGGCGAGCTCCCCGCCGCCTCCATCCTCTCCCCGGCTATAGAAGCTGCCCGCCCGGCCTGGTGGCGGTCGTGAACGCAGGGCGGTGGTGGGCGGATCGGCCGGCGGTGAGCGCGGCGGCGGCGGCGCCGCCGAGCCGGGCGTGGCGTGCCCCATTCGGTGGGCATGGGCGGCGGCGGGGGCGATCGAAGCCACGGCGGCGGGGGAGCGCGGCGGGGAGGGGAAGAAGGGGTGCAGCGGCGGCGCTAGGGCTCGCCCGGACTCCGGCGACCTAGGGGCCCCTAGGTCGCCGGAGCTCCGCGAGCCCTAGCGCGCCGCGGCTGGGGGCGGGGGGCGGGGTGGGGAAGAAGAACAGTAAAGGGGCGGGCGTGCGCCGCGACGCGTACTGACGCGCGTGCGCCGCGTAGGATCGCCCCAAAATTTAACACGATTGCTGCACCATATGGGTTCCTAAATCCAAAACCTAAATTAGGAGAATAAAGATTGGGGATAGGAGCAGTTTTGTACCTCTATATGCTATATACGAAGACCACCGAGCAGCAGAGATGCAGGCAGATCGAATGTCAGATGCTGAGATGCAGGCAGAATGGCAGATCGCCGACGGCCGACGGCTGATCAAACTGGAATGCAGGAAGTCGCGGAGAAGGGCACGGACGGAGTCGCAGACGGCGGACACCGCGGAACTGCTGATTCCGAAAGCTGGATCGTCGTACGGTGGCCTGCTTGCTTCTTCGCAAAGGCACGTTATTATTACTATAAATGACCGTGCGTTGCAACGAAAAAAAAAATAAAGTCACAACACAAGTATGAACGTGTATTATATATATAGGAAAAGAAAACTTCCTGTGTGATGTTGGTAGCATCACTATTACAAGATTTCAATTCATTTGTGAGTGCACCACTTTATTAGTAAAAGTGTTCGTCATTCAGAAAGAAACAGTGTTTATCTGTCTTTAGCCATATCCCCGTCAATAAGTGTCGACCGGTGACACTCCCAGGCATTCCTCCACCGTGTGGGTGAGATCACCTCCGAGCTCTTCGGCGAATTAATGTCACCTCCGCGGTATTGTCACATCCTCAGCAGTCCACAACTTCAACTTCCAGAGGCAACCTGTGTCCTTCCAAACAGGGTTCACTTCAAGATGTGGGATCACAGAAGTAGCATTAAGAATCTTTCAGCTGCAATGGCATCACAAATCTAAACAGAATAAGAAAGAATTAGATGATCTAAAGCATGGATTAAGTAAACCATCTCATGTCAGGAAATCATACTATCAGTAATTAGAAGAACATACTACCATTCTTTGTTGGTTCAATCCATCAAGAAACTTTTGCCGCACCTTTGAGGAACATATTTTTTGACCAAATGATCTTACCATCCAATAGTCAAGATTTCCTTCTGACATTACATTGTGATACGACTTCTCTTCCAACAACTATCACAGAGCTCTTTTCTGGACCATACATAAACCATTAGCTTGTTATCTCAAATAGACCCTAGAACTTCTATAGAGCCCAGAATATTGCTACAGATCTCAGAATATGGCGTCTACTATGTAGTAAACCTGCAATCCCTGAATATTGCAAGCCCAGAACTGCTATAGAGCTCACGGCTGATTTCTGAAATAGACCCTGAACTGTAGCAATCTGACAATAACACAAAAAATTTCTGTTTTAATAGGGTCATGTTAAAAAGATAACTGTGATAACCATGCTCTGATGATGCAGTGTCTGGTTTTGTTCATGAACATGTACATGCTTTGTTCTCGTCTGCTCTTTCAAAACTGCACAACTCATTTTTAATCTGTAGGAATACAACCTGAACTAAATAGAGATATTCTATCAAACTATAATTCTATAGGTTTGGGCATGAAAGAATATATGAAAAAAAAATTTGCGAGAGAACACTTTAGTGATGTTGAATAACATTCAGCATAATAGACACTTGCTTCACAAATGTTGACCCTTAAAGATGAGCCGGTAAAGAGCGAAGTAATGATATGCTCTCGTCATAATTGGTTTCTCAAATTCTAAGGATTTCAGTACAACGAATCATATACACAGGAGAATCTCCCATGAATAGGTCGTTGATTTTAAACAAACACTAAAAATTTGACAAACATATTTCTAAAAAAATGACAAAGGAGGAAGCATTGTTTAGTAAAAACAAATGTACTTCCACTTCTAGTTCTAGTAGCAAACAAGGGCCTGCGTGCTTGTGGGATGAGAAGCAGGCAGAGGCTATGGATTCCAAACTGCACTAATAATTAATGGTAAAATGGTGACTCTCCTGCCTGAAACAGATCATCCTATATGTGCAGTACCTGGATCAACGAATTGGTGAATGGTCAGTAGGACGGACAGAACGTAGTCCTCCAAAGGCTACAGCTTCCTGACAGGACAGCAAGAGGCAACACAGTGTTATGCGTAGTCAGTGGGCTACGCACGGCAACTGAAACCCCAGTCCTCTGTCTAGCGTCAACCCAAAATTAGCACATAAAAACAGAATCGTAGAAACACCATTACTAAATGATCGTCCTGACCAAAGCAACCATGGCAAGAATATTATAGAAACATATACATCATCCATACATATAAATACACTGATGGGATCCGCGTACTACGGCGTGGTGACTACCCACAAAAATGTTTTAAGATATGATGTAATCTCAAAATGATTTAAGATTTCAGAAATATTGAACTTATTTGAAAACCAACCCTGAAATTCAATGTCTTCCAGCTTAGCCTTAACTTGCAATTTGAAAAGAAACCACAAGCAGCCGATACCACGACATGGTCAGTTGCTGGTGTACCTTAAACAATCTAAGTGCCGCACTTTTCCTGACAAACCCAAACTTCAAGCCTGGCTATGTTTGAGGGTGTTTGGTTAGCTGGTTTGACTTGAGTAGACTCACCCTTTCCTAGAGTTGGTAAGTTACCTCCTTTCAACCATTTTATGGAACTGGACTGCATGGTGGCATGGTGTGAGCTCGGGCAGCAAGTTCAGGCGACGGCTATTTTGGGATCGAGCAAAATCACCACCGCGCGTTCTCTAGCCACCACGCCGCATGCCCCCGGCAAATCGCTCACCACCCCACACTCATGCCGGCGACTGCTATTTTGGGCGCGAGGAGGCCATGGCCACGGCAGTAGAGCGCGTCCATTCATGCTTGATTCACGGAGAGCTAGTGTAAGGAAAGATATAAGGTACAACATACCTCGATCCTTCTGCTGCTGCGGTTGCCGACTGGAAGCGTCGGGGGCGGCCTCGCAACTCGCTCCGGTTCCACGACTCGTCCTCGCTGCTATTTTGGGCGCGAGGAGGCCATGGCCACGGCAGTAGAGCCGGGCGTCCCCTCGGGCCGCGTCGAGGCCGCCTCCGCGGTGCTGCTCCCCTCCCCTCGCTTTCCTCCCGTCCCGTGCGTAGCGCCGACAGCAGGGAAGTTCTAGCGCCGGGCTTAGGCTTGCGGCCGAGATGGTAGCAGGGCCGGGCGTTGCCTCGGGCCACCTCGAGGCCGCCTCCGTGGTGCTGCTCCCCTCCCTAGCTTTCCTCCAGCGCGCCGCGCAGCACCGGCAGCAGGGGAGGCGCGAGCGCGCGGTCGCGGCGGCGACCTCGAGGTGTGCGGGCGCGTCACGGTGCGTGGGGGCCCGAATCGCCGGGCGGGTCTGAGCAAGGAAGCGAGCGAAATTGAAACTGCCTGGGCGGGACGAGCGCGTGGGCGGGTGAGCGATATGCCGGGCTACTGTGGAGCAAGCAAGCGAAAAACACTGTGCCGGGTGGACGATTTCGTTTGGGACGTTTTAGTAGTAGGATACCTGCATACTCCCTCCGTCTCGAAAAAAGACCATCGTCGTTGTGCGTCTTGTAACTTTTACTTCGATTTGTAAAAAATACGTCAAAAGATTTAAATCTTCAAATAAATTTGTTAAAAAACTAGATCAAAAGATCTTTCCAATGATACTAATTATGTAATATAAATATTAATCCTATTTTAATATATAATTGCCGGCAGATGTTTTACCGGGAAGCGAAAAACGACAACTATTTTGGGATGGAGGGAGTACATATTTGGGGCCGACCTTCCCTTATATTATGACGAGGTAGACCGGATACAAGGTGGTTGGGGGGAGCACATGTTAGGATCTTGGCGCCGCCACCGCGTAGAATAGATGGTTGTGTGGTGCTTGCGGCACTTTCGTGGGCCGTCTACCCCGGCCCGTCGTTGTTGAACGGATCCCGTGATAAACCGGGAACCCAACACGGTGTAGATCTCCACCCAAATTGTTGACATGGTATAGTAGACCCAAAATCTCACCGTCCCGACAATGTTTTGTTGCATTGATACCATTGATACCATGCATGTCATGCCTTGTTGCCTTGAACCGGTCTTCGACAAGCGCATGTTTTGGAGTTGATCTTCTTGTGTCACGCCTCGTGCCCTCCGAGCACTTGGAGGAGTTTGTCTTCTTGCGTCATGCCTCGTGTGTGACCTCACGGGAGAGAGTGGCCAAGAAGGCCACGCCCAAACAAAGAACGCCGCCTAAGAGCCCCCAAGCCTTGGTGGCTTGGCACTACCGAAACTTGATTTTTTTTTTTTGTTTGATTTTTTTACAATTTTGAGAAAACACACATGGAAAATTGATATTATCTATAGGTTTACAAAAACACATAGGGAAATTAAATAACCGCCAGGAAAATTCCTAATTAATGTTTGAGTGCACATAATCAAGTAAAATTGCATAAACCATCATGTTAAATATAATTACCTTAACAAATATTGTATTTTTTTTATGGTCATTTTTAGACCGCCCAGGGTAAATAGAATTACCTTTATGGTTTTACGAAACACACGGAAAAAAACACAAGTGCACGAATAAAAGTTTTTCTTGTTTGAATCCAAGTTGAAATTTTGTAATTAGTCTTTCTCCACGGTTCGAGGACTGACATGGTAAATGTCCTTATATCCTATCGGTTTTAAACTACCAAGGAAAATATTTTCGCTATCAAGTAGTCTACATTTCCCTAACGGTTTTGTAATATTCGTTTTTCATCAATAGGAAAAATAGAATGAATTTCTCTCTCGATAGCTTGATCAAGCAATTTGTAATTTCCCTGTCAAGCTATCCTCGACGGTTATTCCCTTGTGGTGTACCATCGGGAAAACTAGAGGGATTTCAGCTTGTCGCGGTAGAAAGGGGGTATTGTTGAAGAATTGAATTGTAATCACTAAGAAATCTGATCACGATTTGCTATTAAGGAGAATTACTTTGTACAGGTTAGAAACAACGAAGAACTTAAATATATGAAACAGTATATATACTTGTTGGCATAAAGATTATTTAATCTTATTCTTATGTTTAAACTCCAAGTTTGAACCAATATTGAATAAGAATATTTAGATATGTTGCATGGGTGTGAACCAATATTGAATAGGAATATTTAGATATGTTGCATGGGTGATAACTTTTGGTAATGTAATAGAATATATATAATAATTTATTTGAGGAATTCCTTGGTAGATGATTTAATCCCTTTAACTTCGTCCTTCACGTGTCATATCCTCGCGTTGTCAGCATGTATGAAGGAGAAATCTAGAATATTACTATCACCCTCCTATTCTTTTTCTTTCCTTTTTTCATTCTCTTTCTTTATTTTTTACTTTACTCTATACCAACTACTATCAGTGGGATCCACCTATAATTTAATCGAAATATATCCATATGAGGTCTTGTTTCAAGGAGTTATTATAAGGAATTCAATGGTGTAAATGGAATTTAATTTGGTTTTTTGGTTTGTGAGTAATAACATTGTTTAGTTAGTTCAAACAAGTGGGGCGATTTCAAAGTCTTAGTGAGGATGTTGAGGTGGCATGTTTGCATGTCGAGAGAACTCCCTAGTGGGGGTTCTCTATATAGGTGTAGTAGATGCAAAATTATTTTTTCTGATGGTTTCTTGAATTTCTCTAAGGGCCCGTTTGGATCCCTGGAATTTGGAGGAATTGGAATCTACTTAATAAATTAAGCTATTTAGTTTGGAATTTGAGATTCCCTAACTTTTCAAAGTTCACAAATAAGCCTATCTCAAATTCATAGGGTGGAAGATAGGAATTGAATTCCATTACCATATTATGTTTGCACTTGCACTTTGCACTTTGGAATCTTGTCAGTCAGATTCACCATGTTATGTTTGCACTTGCACTTGCACTAAATACTTAATTTATTAAGTAGATTCCAATTCCTCCAAATTTCAGGGATCCAAATGGGCCCTAACGTTAATAGCAACATTAGGGAATTTTGACTTTCTAGTAGTGCACTGTCGTTTTCTCGTGACCTGGCTCTAGTTGGAGATGAAGGCCGGGATGGAGCGAAGGGTTAGGCTCGGACTCTCATCGGTTGGGAACCCGAGGCTAGGGCAAGTGCCTAAGCCATAAGTAGAGGCGGCATATGTGCTCCGGCTCAGTCTCTTTCCTTAGCCGAAGGGTATGGATGAGGGCGCACCATGAGTGTAGGTCACGATCCCTCCGGCGATACTAAAGGGGTCGGTCGGGCGGTCTTCTCGATCGGGAAGCTTTGATCTCGAGCCTTAACATAGCCATGTGTTAGGATCTCGTCACCTATGTTCTTCTCAACAAGGTGAACCAGTTGTGGCATGATTGATAACTAGAGAAGACGTGGTGTTAAGGTTACATGGTTAGGGTCTTTTAATTTGAAGTCGGATCGGTATGTTGCCCTACATCAAATCAATAGTTATCTTGAACCTGTCGGAAAGATAGGTATCTTACACATGCTTTTATGTAGTAAATATAAATGAAGCCTCTAGTTATCTTTTTGTCCTATAAATTTCATCTTGTGTTAGTCATTTCTTTTTCATTGTATCTTTGATTAGCGTGGTTTTTCATGTTTGTGTGTTCGTAGCAATGCATAGATTAGTCTTCAAATGTTGATTTCTTGTTCTAATATAGTTATATTTGAATGCTATGCATGTATGTGTCCGGATGTTTTTATGTTTTTATGATCATGTGCGGTCCAAGTGAGCTATACGTGATGAGCAAGATACATTTCTTTGAAGGTTTGAACTAGAAGAAGAAGAAGTTGACTTCAAGGCAAGCATAACATAGGATCATCCTTGGTGTCCTATTTATCTTACAAAATGCATTGATCTCAACGAAGATTCGACCTAGGGGAAGTGTTATGACACCTATTCACGAACGCACGCGTCTCCACCATTGTGGTGATCTCATCCGGCCATACAACATCGTATGAGGACTTAGGATTAGTGTTTATATTTGACGGTTAAAAATGTCACCGAAGGGACATGTCCATTCGACACACCCCTTCACATGTACATATATTCAAGATATCGGTGAAACTTGATGGTTCTTCTTCGGGCCAATTGTGCAATCTGCGCCTATTTTGGAGTCTAATTGCTTGTTTGCCCCTATTTTTTAAACTTGTTTATTTGCCCCGCTTTTTAGTTTTTCAATTGCGCAAATGCCCCTAATAGAGGCAAACAAGCAATTAAAACAATCGTGCAAATGCCCCTAATAGGGTCAAACGAGCAATTGGAGGACTAAAAAAAAGGGCAAACGAGCAAAGTTTAAAAAAATAGGGGCAAATGAGTAATTAGACTCGAGAATAGGGCGGTTGCACAATTGTTCCTTCTTCTTAATCTTGTTCATTTACATTCACTTTCAACAATATTTAGGCCTTGTTTAGATGTCGAAAAAAATTTGCAAAAAAACACTTTGGAACTTTTGTAGCACAATCAGTAGCACGTTTCGTTTGTTTGTGGTAAATATTATCCTACTATGGGGTAAGACTCAAAAGAATCGCCTTGCAATATACATCTAAAAAGCTGTATAATTAGTTATTTTTTTACCTACATTTCATACTCAACATATGTCTTTTGGTGTATTTAATGTGATGTGATGGAGAGAGAGTGGAAAAACTTAAAAGTTGAGTAAATAAGGCCTTAATAGTGAATATTACCTTTGTGTATTCGTGACTTGTTCCAGGGTCTCTAGTTGTTGCGTCGTGCTTGTTTCGTCGGTTGTTTAATAAAAAGTTTATCTATCAGTCTGCTAGCACTATTAATTGTAACCATGAACCTGTAGGGATAGCCCATGCGGTTTGAAGCGGCTACTTACGTGATTCTTCGTACCGGTGGAACATAGTATATTATTGCTGTTAATTCCGAAGCAACACCGACCGATGATGATTATACGACCATTTGGTAGTCCTTCCGTTCCACAATACTTGTAACTATAGATTTCGTGCCATAAAAAATGACCAATGTTTGACCAAATTTCTACCAAATACTATTCATATTTATGACTTTAAATTAATTTATTAAAAAACTACATTTCGTATTGAATCCAATGAGATTTATTTGATAGCATAAATATTGGTAGTTTTTTATTTATAATTAATCAAACTTGGGATACTAAACCGCGATTAATTGCTAGAATTGCAAGTTTTTTTTTACCGAGGGAGTACCTCCGAATCATGCGACTCGATCTTCATATTCAAGATGTGTCACAAACCGGATCGACCGGTGACACGTGGCGGCCGCCCTTTGGCGGCCGGCGGCTTCGGGGGTGGTGCCGGGCGCGCGCCGGGCGGTGGAGGCGGGGCGTCTTTGCCACGGCGGCGGCTGTGCGGCGCGGAGGAGGGGAGGCGCGGGGGGGAGAGAGAGAGAGAGAGAGAGAGAGAGAGAGAGGAGAGTTGGGATAAATTTTCTTTATTGCTTGTTACCCCGAAAGATTACTGAGACCCCTTACTTTTATAGCCCTACTAGTGGGACTTGTATCGCAAGCAATCTCTCTAAAAGGTTTCCTTATAGATTGGAATACCTTTTATAAGCATATCCTATTTATTTTCCTATTAAGGGTCTTCCTTATAGATGGAATATCCCCATGCACTCCAAAAAGCCGAAGACAATCCTAATGAATCTCCTTCTTTATTTCTGAATTAATTGCCGGAAGAATCCGCGGAAGGGAAGGGAGGCGGCGGCGGCGGCGCGGCGCGCCGCCGCCCCCCCTCGGGCCGTGGGCCCGTCCTTACGGGCCTATCTCCTGGGTCATGACATCCCCCTTCTCCGACCGGCGTCCCCTCACGCTGGATGAAAGTCCATTCGGTTACACCCGGGTGGAGGTGCATTGCGCTGGCATGATGAGCTCAACTCGCAGGATCGCCTTGCCATGCACCGGGTTCATGAGGATCATGTTCTTCCCGGTTCGCTGTGGAGCAAACTCCAAGAGATAGTGAAGGTTCTCGATGTAGCCGTGGTAGATGTACCGGTGGACAAAGACGTCCTTCTTTGTGGACGCCGTCTGCCGACGAAGCCGCGGCGGGAGCTCCCTTGGAACTCCCGCGTCAAGATGCTGATGCACCATGTCGCGAGGCGGGCTCTCCAGGAACAAGAAGCGCTCGTTGGGCGGAGCGTTGACAAAGAGCGGAAGAAGGCGCCAGATGGTGATGTCGCGGCGAGTAGGAGGGGTAGTAGCCAAATTCAACATGGTACCGTACATGAAGGAGCCGACGTCGAACATGGAAGGAGATAGCTGGTGTGTGCCCCTCTCTGCGTCGTAGCTGATGTGGATGTTGTTGATGGTGAGGAAGAGGCGATCCATACCATCGAGGAAGACGACCCGAGCTGGGCCGACGTGATGGCGCCGTGGCCAGATGTGTAAGTGCAATCAACCTCTAATGTGGGTTTTGGCGTTGATGACAATCTAACTAGAGGACTAATAAAATTTATCGAGTTGACAAGCAGGCAATAAGCAAAGGGGACATTGCAAACCTAAAGGAGGAGTACCCCAATTCGATTTACAGCTGGTACTGCAAGAAAGGAGGTTTATATTCATTTTGTATTTTGAATTTGAGTATAGGACACGCCGTACTATTAAGAGGGATTAGAACCACCGTGTCAAAGCGTGCAACCAAGTGCTCATTTTGTCACCACATAACCTCTAGCTCTAGACTTAGTTAGTAATCAAATTCTTTCCACACTTCAACTGACTAAGCCTGAGCGGCGGCGGTGCCGCTCGAACATTAGCAGCAGTGCCGCTCATGTTCTGACCGTTGGGGAGGGAGGTATTTATACTTTCCTTTTCTACCCCCCCAATGGTCACCTTCTTCCTCTCTGCTCATTCACGACAGAAAACACCTAAGTGCTCAGCTCTCTCTCCTCCATTGAAGCTCCTCACCCCCTCAAGCAAATCCATTGATTCCACCATCGATTCTTGAGTGTGAGGGCTGCAAACTTTCGATTGGAAGAGAGCTCCACCGATCTTCAACGTTCTAGAGGCACCCGGTTCGCACTTTGGCCGGCGGTTGTCGCTCTTTTGCTCTTGGAGCTTGCTCCTAGCCGGCTAGTGCGTCGCCCTTTTTGAGCCGGCCAACTTGTGTGGCAGCCTAGGGAGGTTTGTAACACCCTCATGCATCTAATATATTACCCCACATCTCTAGGATTCGGTTCCTAGACTTGTGAACAAGGCAAAGAGGCAAACCTTTGTGGTGAGCTCATTCCTTTGTGGAACCTCAACAACATGGACTTAGGCAAGCCTTGGTGGCGAGCTGAACCACGGGATAAATCACCGTGTCACCGTGTGCTTGATTTACTCTTTATTGCATACTTGTTGTTGTTATTCAGAGGATTTAGGGTTTGTGATCGATCTACTCATATACACTCGATCTACTTGTTTTAGCTCTCGATCCGCAATCTATACCTGTCCGGGAACCAAGAAAAAATTGCTTAATATACTTTTCATTCGGCGCATTTTTAAACCGTCGCCTAACTTTTCGCGGGAGCGGCGGTGCCGCCAGGAGGACCGGCGGTGCCGCTTTGGAGCGGCGGTGCCGCTAAGAGCAAGCGGTGGTGCCGCTTGGTAAACTGACTGTGCTTTGAGTTAATTTTTGAAACAGGCCTATTCACCCCCCCCCCCTCTAGGCGTCCAACGATCCTACAAGATGCCGCCCAATAGGATGGCGGTGGGTCTTTGCCGATGTCGGTGTGGTCGTGTAGGCGCCCAGGGCAAGGAAGTTCGTCTGCGCGAACGCCTCCCTCGGGGCGAGCCTCCAAAGAGGTCCGGTAACAGTGGAGAAGAAGCTGGGAGGTAGAAGCGGCCATCGAAGAGGAGGAGACCGTCCTCAACCGTCCAAGCAGGTGTCGCGTCGCCCGTGGTGACGTCGAGGGCCATCCGTCGCAAGTGCTGGTCCTCCAAATTCGCTGTCCTTGGTATCACGAAGACTCCGGTCGGCGTGTCGTGAGGTCCAAAGGCGTCGCATGCCTTGAATGTTTCCCGACACGGAGGGGAGGGTCCGAACACCGGCGAAGATTCCCCGACTGGCGGTCGGGACCGGTGCGCCCCACCCGTGTGAGGAGATGGTGGCGACGTGAACATGTTCGGATGGCCGTCGCGGTAGTACTGGAGCTCGTTGGTGGCGAAGTCCCACGTCACTCGTCCTAGGCTTGCCAGTCAAGGCATGCCAAGGATGACGTCGATGTCGTTGCCACATGCATGACATGGGCGTCGATGTCGAAGATGCTGGCGTCGATGCGTAGTGGTACGTCGAAGGTGGCCACCCGGCATGTCGAGGTGGCGCTCGTGCCGGGGTGATCAACACACGCGCCGCCGAGTCCGTAGTCTTCTTTGGGTCACCACACGGGGTCGATGTAGTTGTGTGTCGCTCCCGAAGCAACGATGATGTTGACGCCAGTGCCTGAGATGATGCCGACGAGGTATAAAGAATGAGCACCATGTACCGGGGAGTTGGGGTCCCCGAAAAGGACCCGTAGGTCGACGCCCTCCACTTTGACGTCGGCCTCGGTGGCGCCCTCTTGGTCGTCGGTGTAGTCATTGAAGACCGTGATTTCGAAGAGGTGCTTGCTCTTGTGACCGCGCGTGAACGGCTCGTCACAGTTGAAGCAGAGGTCGGCCTTGCGTCTTTCCGTCATCTCCTCCGGTTTCAGACGTTTAAAGAGCCGAGTTGATGTCGTTGCTGCTGACGGGGTGGGCGCCAGTGGTGCGGTCATCAAGGGGAGAGGCGCGGGTGCCTTGCCCCGCTGCTATGCTGGCTTGCCGGAGTTGTAGAGGATGGTGAGGTGTCGCTCGTACGCCCTGGCGAGAGACATGGTTGTCTCCATGTCCTTGGGGTCCTGCATCTCGACGTCCGCCTTGAGCGGCTCGCCCAATCCAAGCCGTGTAGATGTTCACCGCCGCCTGTCGTCGAGGTGTCCTGTGCGTGCCACGTGCGCCAGGAACTATTCCGTATACTCATCCACGGTGCCTATCTTCCTCAGCGATGCCAGCTCACCCAGCGGATTCCGCCGTGCAGTTGGACCGAAGCGTTCGTTGACGTACTGGGCGAAGCTCGTCCAATCTGCCAACGGCTTCTCCCGGGACAACCTCATGTACCACTGCTGTGCTCCTCCTGTGAGATGATATGAGGCGTGCCAAACTTGCTCTATAGCCGGCGTACCTTGTCCCCCTCGAAGAATTGCTCGCGGCCCGGTTCAGCCATGGGAGGATCCTCCTTGCCATCGTGCGTCGGGAAGGACGGCTTGTGCGAGACGGGGGTGCGAGGTCCGGGAAGGTGTCTGGCGGGGGTGGGGGTGGGGCGGCACATGCGCCCCCCCGGCGCGGGCTTCCGCTTCGAGGTAGCCTGTCGGCATGTTCTCCGAATCAGATTCTTTGTGACCTGATCGTCGACGTCTTTGCTTGCCATCCGTCCCTTGTCTTGATGAAGGTGCGGGCGGTTTCCTCCATGACCGTCTTCATGGCGAGCTTAGCCTCCCGCAACGTAGCTTGACGTTTGACCTCTTCGGATCGTTGCGGATAAGACAAGGCGACCTGATCGGCGGCGTGTCGAGCCTCTTGGTGAAGTCAGCGAACTGGTCCCCAAGTCCTTCAAAGCATCTTCTTCGTCTCGGCGTCCATGGTGGTGGGTGGATCGTAGTGGTCTCCCGGATACCAGGTATGTCGCAAAACCGGATCGATCTGGCGTGACACGTGGCGACGCCGCGCCCTTGGGGGCGGCGGCCGTGCGGCTCGGGGTGGTGCTAGCGGCGTCGGCCGTGGAGGCGGGGCGGTCTTTGCCGCGGCCGCGGAGTGGCGGCGGCGGCGGCGCGTAGGGAGGGGGGCGGTGCGGGGGATAGAGGAGAGTTGGGATAAATTTTCTTTATTACTCACGAAAGATTACTTGGACCTTTACTTTTATAGCCCGGCTAGTGGGACTTGTATCGCAAAGCAATCTCTCTAAAATGTTTCCTTATAGATTGGAATACCTTTTTATAAGCATATCCTATTTATTTTTCTAATATGAGTCTTCCTTATAGATGGAATATCCCCTTGCACACCAAAAAGCCTAAGATAATCCTAATGAATCTTTTTTTTTTTTTATTTCTGAATTAATTGCCGAAGAATCCGCGGAAGGGAGGCGGAGGCGGCGCTACGCCCTTGTGGCACCGCGCTGGCCCCCTCAGCCTCATGGGCCGTCCTTCCTGGCCCTATTCCTTGGTTATGACAAGATGACTGTTCACCTAGCTGGCATAGTACGTTGGTTGGTATATTTCAAGATCGAACGTGGCTGCGTGGCGCTTCTTACGCAGCGCGCGTGAGGCAAAGTGAGCAGGCCGGCTGGCTGGTCGGCGCGCGTGTCGGTAGTCGGTACCCGGCAGGTTCCATGGCGGCGCTACTGAGCTGCAGAAACAAACAATTAATGATAATAACAATTCAGTCTGATCTAATCTTTTTCCGGTACGTGGTTTCGATCCCTCCCTCTGAGATCAGGATAGGAGATGCGCGCAACGTGGTTCGTCAAATGGGGGGCAGGCCTCCGTTGCTTTGGACGGAGCACGCATGTTCTCAGTTGGACGACGGTTTTGCATTGCATTGCGTTGTGCGGTTATGCACTGCTTGTGTCCTGTAATGTATTGCTCAAACTTAACCGAATTCAGTATCAACACTAGAGACTCCGGCTATGAAGAAAGGATGATTTGCGATTTCTCAAATTTTAATCTCCGACCTCGGACATTGACATGGTTTGTGCCAAAGTTATAGATCTTAATGTAATTTATAACTTTACGGTTAAAAATTCTTTTATTTGAGATTAATTGTTAGAGGCCGGGTATTTATTTTAAGCTTTCTACTTATTAAATTCGAAATTTTAAATTCTTTAAATAAACTTCTATGGAGACACACTCTATACCAAATTTGTAGTGCTTAAAGATTTTTTTTTTTTTTTATTTGAGATCATTTATGAGCATAAATATTCAATAAAAAAGGCATGGCTAAAAACTAAGATAAGTGGGACCCATATGCCACATCAACCAAAACTGTTACGAAAACCACTCTAATAACTATTTTAGAGTGTAATTACTATCTTATTAGTTACTTTTCAACATATGTAATAGCATACGTAAAACAACCAATACCATATGGCATCTGTGTGCATGCAAATGTCTAGTTAGCGCGGTAGAAGTTTTCTTAATCACGCAGCTATATGCTGAATTATTATGACCACTGAAACTTTTGATACCAGGCAATTGGAACACCTTGATATTTATGAAATTGTGAGCATATATAAGAAGCCATCTATGATAAGTTAGTGTAAAGTAACTTTTGTGAGTTCGTGGCTGCGCACGGGGAAAGCGACGCCGCACCACCATCCATGAAGAAGCTACCAGAAAAGTGCCTCCCACTCGGTCACTGTGCCTAGCCTTCCAGAGTGCCACTTATTTATTTTCAGTATCTATAATAATAATAATAATCACTTTTGTGATTCATATCTTTTCAGTATCTATAATAATAATAATAATCAAGAAAGAGTAGTCCCATACATATTCAACGTCTGTAAATTAGTCGGCAGCAATTGCCTGCCTTTTTATTTGCAGCCACTAGTTAAAAAAAATTCAGCAAAGTAATATAACACACATGTAGATGATACTGTTGACACCCAAAAATGGCTTGGTCTAATTTTCGAGGGAGATCAAAAAAGGCTTTCTGGAAAGTGACCGGACGCATGCGACCGGACCGTCCGGTCACACTTCCCCGCACGTCCGGTCGGTCAGCCGGACGCCCGGCCGATTTCAAGGCATCGACCGTGCGCACCGGCGCGCGTCGGTCCCGGTCAGCGTCCGGTCGAAAGTTCGCGGCGCCCGATCGGGTTTGCGGACCTTTACGTTAACCGGCCGGATGCTGCGACCGGTGTGTCCGGGTCGGCCTTTTCCAAATGTCCGGTCAGCCCGACCACGCATCGTGTCCGTCACGAGATCCGAACCGATTTGTTTCCAATCATGTTTAGGTCGGATTTTGAGGCTTGGAAACGTCCCAAGGACGGTTTCCTAAAATGATAAGACCACCCTCCTCTATATAATAAAGAGGTTCATGGCCGATTTGATCACATCTACATCCAATCGACAATCAATCTACCCCCTGTCCCGTTTGTAGGTCATCTTCTTCCTTCAACCCTCTATCCTGCTGTTTGGCGGCGAACTCCGCGTTCTTCGTCGACGTCCTAGGCGGCCTTGCTGGTCCTAGGGCACCCCTCGCGTGCGTCCTCCCGACGGGTCTTCCCGGAGGTGCGTTCGGAGGTCTCTCAGCCATCACCGAGCTCTATGTCGCCCCTACCGAACCCTAGATCGGTTAGAGCGGCCACGCTGCGGTGTTCGCTGCTCCAAGGTTGATCGCAACCTTCGTGAGCGCCCAAGGCCCTCTCGATGTGTTGGTGTGAAGCCCTAACTTCACGTCAACAGATACTTTCAGAAAAAGGGTTCCGTCATACATTTTTAGTGGCACACATAAGTTATTCAGTTTCGTAACAACTGTCAGAGTAATAACTTATTGGAGAGTGGAGACCATTAGCATGTGCGAAATGTCAATGTAGCATCCTGAGAGCAAATGTTCCTCTCAATTGATTGACATGGCTGGTTATCATCGGTTTAGTGTGAATTGCGTTATAACTTGCAATTCGTTTAGTCATCGTTTAGTGTGGAGGAATTTTTCATGCTGAATATTGACATGCTTACAAACATCAATAGTAACTACTCCTTCCGTCCCAAAATAAGTGTCGTTCTTGCTTCCCAAGAAATAACTACCGGCAATTATATATTAAAATACATAAATATTTATGCTAACTAATTAGTATCATTGGAAATATTTTTTAGTCTAGTTTTTTAATAAATTTATTTAGAAATACATATATATATATATTGCACGTATTTTGTATAAATCGAGTCAAAGTTGTGGGTACGAACACCCAAAACGACACTTCATTTGGGATGGAGGGAGTATATAGCAGTGGACCACGACTTTGGCGAGAAGGCCGACGTGGGAGACGCCTACGAAATTGGTAAAAGGCCGGCGTGGGGAGGTGGTGGCCATCAATTTTGAGTTACCGAGATGACATGCGTGCCTTATGTTTGAGTTTGTGTTTGAGTTGGTGCGAGGAGGTGTTCTCGATTTACTGACTAGAGGACGTATGTGACACTTTTTTAAGGTAACTAGGTCTAGAAACTATGGTATGCGTGCCTTTGAGTTTGTGTGGCTTTAGAGTGTTATGGTGTAAGTCAAGGGGCTCACAGCGCATTGGCAAAGTCCGTTGGTTGGGGGGCTGAAAGGTCCTAAATGGCTAGAGGGGGGGTGAATAGCCTAATAAAATTTCTACAAAAACACTAGAGCAACTTGTTAGTAAATAACAAAGCGTAAATGCGTTTGCTCTAGCTCTACTTGTCGGCAAGCCTCCTATTGACAATTCTAGTTGCTATAGTCTCTAATTCACACACAAGGGGCTATGTCACTACTTTACCACTAGGTGAACAAGCTAATTACTCTAGCAACTAAGCAAGTCTACTCAAACTACACTAGCACAAGATATATGAAAGTAATGCAAGAGTGTAGAGGTGATATACCATAATGTCGAGGCTAGTCAATCCAATCACCAAGGATGAAACAATATGATAACCAAATCGAAGCCAATCACCGAGAGACAAAAGGAGACACGAGATTTAACCCGAAGTTCACTTGAGCACCCTCAAGCTAATCTCCGTTGTGCCGACCTTCTCACGTGTGGGTCAAGGTGGAGCTCACTCCAAGCCAAATGCCTTTAGGCTTCTTGCACCCAATGCAAATGAGAGGTACCCAAGACACGAGCAATAGATTACTCACACTTTGTCTTCCCGACGAGGAGTGTGTGACCCTCTCACAAATCACCGGAGGTGGCCAAGAACAATCACCAACTCTTGCCAACGCGTCCACCAATCACCAAGCCGGCTAGGGGTGGTGCTCCCCAAGAGCAACAAGAAATCCACCGGCTCACAACGATCCACAAGTGCCACTAGATGCAAAGATCAAAGCAAATGCACTTGAATCACCTCAACTCACTAGAATGGATGCTCTCAAGCAAAGGAGTGAGGAGGAGGATGAGTGCTCAGCTCTAGAGATGTTAGGATTGATTCAAAATGACCAAGAGACCTCCTAGAGTCGGCCAAAGGGGTATAAATACCCCCACCACGAAATGTGGCCGTTGGGGTGCAATCTGCTCAAAAAATCAGCCTGACCGACGCGACCGACCGGACTCACCCGGTGAGTCCGGCCGGTGGGTCCGGCCACAACCGACAACCCCAACCTTGAACCGGCCGACCGGACTCTTGGAAGGGTCCGGTCGGCAGCGTCCGATCGGTGCTTCGGTCGGGTCCGGCCAAGACCGAAGCATCCGCCGGTCGGTCCGACCCTCGGCGAACCCCCGAAAACATGCTCTCCGGACGCACCCACCGGAGCGCCCGGTCGAAAAACGTCGCGTCCGGTCGCGGGTCCGGCCACCGCGTCCGGCCAAAGACAGAAATCTGCGAATTTTCGCCGTTCCTTCGCCGCCTTTGCTCCAACATGCTACCCAACAAATATACCAATTTGTGCACGAGGGATAGCATGTCTTCATCACCACGATGCATCCGGCGCAATAGAAAATAGACATTTCATTTTCTCAAAAGCGCCGAATCCCGCCTCGCAAGCTCGGCGGGAGAAGGTGAGCGGTACCCAAACCCATCTCAACCCTCGCAACCATTACCGCCTTCGCAAAATGTGCCAACACCACCATGTGTACATCACCATGTGTGTTAGCATTTTCACAATCAATTTCGAAGGTTGGGTTAGCTCTCTAGGTTAGAATGCATGCAAATGATTTTGAACCTAGAGGCACATGAGGACCGATATGTACGATAGTTTTCCCTCTTTATAGTACGGCTTATCGATCCTATAATCACTCACACCCTCTATGGTGTCTTGAGTGTAAAATCAAAATGGCCCTATGGATATACCTTTGCCTTGAGCCCATTTTGATCCACCATCCACTCCAAGTCATGCACTTGATCATCATTTGAATTATCTCGATCCATCCACCATGACCACCATGCATCGTCCTTGGCTTGACCAATCTCCAATTAACACAACACTTAGCATAGAGAGATTAGTCCTAAGGATGTCATCAATTAGCCAAAACCAATCTAGAGATCTTCAATCTCCCCCTTTTTGGTAATTGGTGACAACCCGCATAAAGATTTTATGATTAAAGGTTTTTGAACCTATCATGGTTGTCCAAGCATTTTGCTCACAATCATAGGATTGGACAAACATAATAAATTCGGTTTTTGGTAGCATGAGCTCCCCTACATGTATGCCTAGAGTTTGGTATAGGCTTTGCATACATGTATGAATATTGAAATTAGGGAGTGAGCCATGTTACCAAAATGATGCTTAAGGTGAAAGAATGGACCTTTGAAGCGTGATACCAATCGAGTAGCGCCTTTCTCACCATACAAGCATCATGGATAACTAGATATTTCATCAAAAACTAAAAGTACCTCGTGAGATCATATTATAAGCATAGGTACTTGAATTTAGAGCGGAAATCAAAACATCTAGTTACCACTTAAGCATGTTAGTTGATCAATCATCAATCAAAGTACCACTAGCATACACCACACAAGCATGTATATATGGAATTTAAATACATGTGCAAGAGCAAGTCATATGTTAGTGCACAAACAAATGCAACAAATGGCTTATGAGCTTGCTCCCCCTACTTGTGTGCTTTCAAAAAAATTTTGATCCCCTTCTAATCTTTATGCACTAATCTCTCCCCCTTTATCACCGATTGACATAAAAGGATAGATCATGTTCTTTTGATATTGGAAAGATTAGTTTTCAAATTTGGCCAAATTTGGATAGCTTGCCACACATGTAATTCGGTTTGAACCAAAGACAAGCTTCTTCACACCTCAAGAGAGGGTTATCATGTCTATGTTGAATTACACATTTGACAATATATCCAAATTCAACACTTGAGATTGCAAGCCCACAAGCATGTCATATGTCATCACTAGATCAATCAAGCATATAAAACAATAGTGATGGCACATATACATTGAAATTCATTGCTTTTCCATGAATGCAACCTAAAGGACAAGTTGTGTGTCTATATGATCTAACAAGTCCTTGAAGGGTCGAGATGGGGACTAGAGGGGGGGTGAATAGTCTCTTTTAAAAACAAATCGCACCGGCTAACCGAAACAAATGCGGAATTAAACTTATCGGTCTAGCCAAGACTTCACCCCTCTAACTAAGACTCTAAATCACCTCACAAAAGATCCTACACAAGAAAGGTGAGGTGACAAGCCTAGCTTGAGCTCCAAATCAATTCTAATGCAAGGTCACACAAACCTAAGCACTAGTACTTCAAGCACAAGAGAGCTCCTACACAATTCTAGTAAGCGCAAGCACAAAGCCCCTAAGCTCACTAGATGCACAATGGACAAGGCAACACACGCCTAACCCAAAGGCTCAAATTACCTAGCTACACAAGCTAAGCAAAGTAACTAAACAAGCTACACAAGCTAGATAGTTACAACTACTCTACTCAAGCACAAGCACAATATATATGAAAGTAATAACAAGGCTTGAGATGAAGAGATTGCAAACCACCGCGAAGTGTGGACACAAGATGACACCGGTGATTTTTTACCGAGGTCTCGGGAAGCTTGCCACCTTCCCTCTACTCCTCGTTGTGTCGACCAACACTTTAGTGGTTCCACGGTTTGGCGAATCACCCGGTGATGATTCTCAAGCTTAATGGCCAGTGCCAAATCCCACAGCTGGGAGCTCGATCGAGACACTCACCAATGTGAGTTCTCTAGCCAATCCCTCAACAGGGTACCGTGTGAACCCACACACAAGTGTGGTAGCTCAATGACACGCTCCACTAGAGTTGCTCTTCACGATCCCCGCGAGGTGAGCACGAACCTCTCACAATCTCTTCTTCGGAGCACCGCACAAGCTTCCTTGCGTGCTTCACGAAGCCTCTTGCCACCGAGCCATCTAGGAGGTGGCAACCTCCAAGAGTAACAAGCCCACCGGCTTGCAACACGATCACCTAGTGCCACGAATGCGATCTCTCAACGCAACGCACTAGAACACGATCTCTCACTCAATCGGATGAACGATATCAAGCATATGTGAGTGGGAGGGCTCTTGAGCACTCTCAAGCATGGACACAAAGTCCCCAAGGTGCTTAGCATCAGCCATGGCCGAACACACCATCTATTTATAGCCCCCAAGCCAAATAGAGCCGTTGGTGCTTCAAACCACGGTTTTACAAGACCGGGCCGGGCCGCACCCGACCGGACTCACCAGGCGAGTCCGGGTCGCGAGTCCGATCCGCGTTCCGGTCACAAACGACACGCCGGGCCCACGGTGGCACCCTCCTCCAAGCGTCCGGTCACAGGTTCCGGTCACCACCGGAAGCGTCCGGTCCAGGGTCCGGTCACCGCGTCCGGTCACTCCTCGGCCGAAACCCGGCTGACATGCTCTCCGCCAGGGCGCACCCACCGGGCGTCGGGTCCGAACCCGTGCTTCGATCGGTGCGTCCGGTCACCGTTTTTCCAAATAAAACTCCACGAATCACCGACGCCTTCCCTTCGACATGCTACCCATCAAGTATACCAAACTTGAGCACGAGGACTAGCAAGTTTTCACCACCACGATGCATCCATCGCAATAGAAAATATGCAACTCATTTTCTCGAAAGCGCCCCCGCCTCCGCAAGCTCGGCGGGAGGATGAGCGGTTCCCAAACCCAACTCAACCCCGCAATCACCGCCGCCTTTGCAAATGTGCCAACACCACCACGTGTACATCACCATGTGCAAGTGTGTTAGCATTTTCACAATCATTTCAAAGGTCGGGTTAGCTCTTAGCACGCCACTCGATCCTAACACATCGCAAAGTTAGATCGCTCAAGTGGCACTAGATGACCGATATGCAAACCGGTTGCCCCTCTTAATAGTACGGCCATCTATCCTAAACCCGGTCATAAACTTCTCTAAGCTCCAATGACCGGCGAAATGAAATGCCCTATAGGTTATACCTTTGCCTTGCGCATTTCCATTCCGCTCCATCTCCAAGTGCCAATGCAACCAATGCACCAACACGATCAAGAATGATATGATCCACTTCATATCATCACATGACCTTCTTGGTCCATCGATCTTGACCTCACTTGCTCTTCACCGCTATTGCATCGGTCCATCGGCGCCAAGTCCGATGACTTGCCCTTCACACTTGCAACCGGTCCTTCAAGCCAAGCCTCGTCTTGATCTTCACCACCTTGGTCACATGACTCCATGTCATGTCTCATATGCAATAAGCTCCTTCATTGCATCATCACATGTGTGAACTAATCTCCTGTGTATTATCTCAATCACACATATTAGTTCACCTAATGTTGACACTCAATTACCAAAAACCACAAGGGACCTTTCAGTCCTTAGATATTATGATGACGTGTCAAACAATTTCACCTTTGCTTTGGCTCGGTGGAGAGGCATGTCACATGTGTGGGGTGCATTCAACTCATATTGGAGAAGTCAAGAATATTCAATTCATTTCTAAGCTTGCAAAATCTCTTCTCATCAAGTGGCTTGGTAAATATATCGGCAAGTTGATCTTCGGTACCAATTGGATGGATTGCAATGTCACCTTGTTGTTGATGCT
The DNA here is from genome assembly GCA_015847255.1 of Hyparrhenia diplandra. Taxonomy (NCBI): domain Eukaryota; kingdom Viridiplantae; phylum Streptophyta; class Magnoliopsida; order Poales; family Poaceae; genus Hyparrhenia; species Hyparrhenia diplandra. The sequence goes on along the minus strand of JADLZK010003046.1, from coordinate 75,211 downwards.
CTCTAATGAAATGGTGCCTTATATCAATATGCTTGGTTCTTGTATGTTGCACCGGATTTTGAGTCATCTTGCAAGCACTCTCATTATCACAATACAAGGGTACTTTGTTGAAGTCAAAACCATAATCCTTCAATGTGGACCTCATCCAAAGTAGTTGGCAACAACAACTCCCCGCACTAACATATTCGGCTTCGGCGGTAGAGAGTGTCACACTTGTTTGCTTCTTTGAGGACCATGACACAAGAGATCTTCCAAGGAATTGACAAGTCTCACTAGTGCTTCTTCTATTGATCTTGCAACCACCATAGTCGGAGTCCGAATATCCAACAAGCTCAAAGCTAGACCCCTTAGGATACCATAAGCCAACATCTTGTGTATGCTTCAAGTACCTCAATATTCTCTTTGCGGCCTTGTAATGACTCTCTCTTGGTGAGGATTGGAATCTTGCACACAAACATACACTAAACATGACATCCGGTCTTGATGCGGTCACATAGAGTAGACTACCAATCAATGACCGAAAGAGCTTTTGATCAACCATGTTGCCTTTGAGATCTTGATCCAAGGTGCCACTTGTACCCATTAGAGTGGTAATGCCTTTTGCATCTTGCATGTCAAACTTCTTGATCATGTCTTTTATGTATTTCCCTTGGCTAATGAATGTACCATTCTTGAGTTGCTTGATTTGAAGTCCAAGGAAATAAGTGAGCTCTCCAAGCATAGACATTTCAAACTCTTTGGCCATCATTTTTGCAAACTCTTCACAATATGCTTGATTTGTTGACCCAAATATGATATCATCCACATATATTTGCAAGATGAACAAATCCTTGCCAATCTTCTTGGTGAAGAGAGTAGTGTCGGCCTTCCCCATCTTGAAACCTTTCTTGAGTAAGAAGTCTCTCAACCTCTCATACCATGCTCTAGGTGCTTGCTTCAAGCCATACAATGCCTTCTTTAGCTTGTAAACATGATTGGGATGATGATAATCTTCAAAGCCGGGAGGTTGCTCAACATAGACAAGCTCATTGATGAAGCCATTGAGAAATGCACTCTTCACATCCATTTGGTATAGCTTGATGTCATGGGCACATGCATAGGCTAATAGAATTCTAATTGCCTCTAATCTTGCCACCGGAGCATATGTTTCACCAAAGTCAAGACCCTCAATTTGAGTGTAGCCTTGTGCAACAAGTCTTGCTTTGTTTCTAACCACAATGCCATCTTGATCTTGCTTATTCTTGAACACCCACTTGGTTCCAATGACATTATAGTTGGTTGGCCTTTCCACCAACTCCCATACTTCATTTCTTTCAAAGTTGTTTAGCTCCTCTTGCATTGCTAATACCCATTCTTCATCTTTCATGGCATCATCAATCTTCTCCGGCTCTTCTTGTGACACAAATACAAAGTGCTCACAAAATGCCGCAAGTCTTCCTCTTGTTTGCACTCCACTAGTAATGTCACCAACAATTTGATCAATTGGGTGATCTCTAGCAACACTTATGTTTTGGAGTATTGGTAGTTGATTGCTTGAACTTGGTTGACCACTTGATGTGCCTTGAACTTGAGAAGATGTGCTAGCTTGTTGATCTTATACTTGAGGACCACTAGCTTGACCCATTGGAGATGAGAGCACTTGATCTTTGTCATCATCAACATCAATCACTTGAGTTGGCTTGATGTGTCCAATGTCCATGTTCTTTATTGCATCTACCAATTGGGTTCCACCAACATCATTGTGATTTTCTTCTTCATCTTGAGACCCATTGGTTTCATCAAGCTCAACATCATGCACTTCTTCAAGTTGACCACTAGTGCTATTCCACACTCGATATGCTTTGCTTGTTGTGGAATAACCAAGCAAGAATCCCTCATCACATTTCTTGTCAAACTTGCCCAATCTAGTGCCTTTCTTCAATATGTAGCATTTGCAACCGAAGACTCTAAAGTAAGCAATGCTTGGCTTTCTTCCATTCAATAGCTCATAGGGTGTCATGCCCATCATTGGATGACAATACAATCGGTTGATGTAGTAGCATGCGGTGTTAATTGCTTCGGCCCAAAAGGATTGACTCACATCATATTCACTAAGCATTGACCTTGCCATATCCATGAGAGTCCTATTCTTTCTCTCAACTAGGCCATTTGATTGTGGTGTGTATGTGGGTGAGAATTCATGCTTAATGCCATAGTCATTGCAAAGCTCTTCTATTCTTGTATTCTTGAATTCATTCCCATTGTCACTTCTCACTTTCTTGATGGTAACATCATATTCATTGCACACTTGCTTGAGAAATGTCTTGAAGATGGAATATGTGTCACTCTTGTCATTGAGAAAGAATACCCATGTATATCTAGTGAAGTCATCCACAATCACAAATCCATACTTGTTGCCTCCAATGCTAGTGTATGTGGTTGGACCAAATAAATCCATGTGCATCAACTCAAATGGCTTGCAAGTGCTCATGAAATTCTTCTTAGGATGAGTGTTGCCCACTTGCTTGCTGGCTTGACATACACCACATAGCTTGTCCTTTTCAAACTCAACTCCATCCAAGCCTCTCACTAGGTTGTGTTTCACAAGCTTGTTCAATTGCTTCATGCCAACATGTCCTAGCCTTCTATGCCAAAGCCAACCCATGCTTGATTTGGAGAGCAAGCATGTACTCAATTTTGCTTCTCTTGTGCCAAAATCAACTAGATAGAGATTGTCATGCCTAAAGCCTTTGAATATCAATTTTGAGTCTTTCATGCTAACAACCTCAATGTCATCAACCCCAAATATGCACTTCAAACCAAGGTCACATAGTTATGCTACCGAGAGCAAGTTGAAGTTCACCTTGTCAACATGTGCCACATTGGATATGCTCAAGTCACTTGTGATCTCAATCTTGCCATGACCCTTGATCTTGCCTCTACCATTATCACCAAATGTGATACTACCACCACTTGAACTTGTATCAAAAGAGTTGAACATTCTAGCATCACCGGTCATGTGTTGAGTGCACCCACTATCAAGAATCCAATGCCTCCCACCGGACTTGTAATTCACCTACAAATCAAATCAATGAGATTTAGGTACCTATCCTTGCTTGGGTCCTTGGAGGTTAGTCACCAAAGCCTTTGGCACCCAAATGGACTTCTTCTTTGGTCCCACAATTGGTGTACCAATGAACTTTGCCTTCACACCATTCTCCCTCTTGGTAAGCAAATAGTAAGAATCAAAACAAATGGAATGCACTTTGTTTGCTTTCTTGTTGGTGTTCATTTTAGTGCATTTTTGCTCTAGATGCCCAACTTGCTTGCATCTTTGGCAATAGGAACCATTGCTCTTCACAAAGCTAGGCTTTGGAGTCACAAAAGCCTTCTTGCCCTTCTTGGGGATATACCCTAGACCTTCCTTGTTAAGGGAAAATCTTTGGCTACCCAAGCACTTTAGCAACTTGGCATCCCCACCATATGCCTTACCCAAGGCGTGGGTGAGCTCATCCACCTCTCTCTTGAGAGTCTCATTCTCAACTAATAATGATGAATCTAAAACCTTTTCATCACTAATAGTGGAGGTAGAGTGGGTTGGTGTGGATGTGGAGGTCATGTTTGGTTCTTCAACATTAACCACGAATGGTTCATCTATAATGTCACATGTTGAACCAACATTCCTCTTGGATACCAAGACAACCTTGTCACTCTTAGGTACTAACAAGGAATGAGCTTTTTCAAGCTTTGTGTGAGCAAGTTGAAGATCCTCATGTTCTTCCTTTAAACATTCATGCTTCTTGCTCCCTAATGCTTCTTGCTCCCTAAGGCCATACATTCCTTTGCTTTAGCTATGAGAACAATGTTAGCTTGCTCCATTGCCTCAAACATCTCATCTTTAGTGGGTTCATTTGATTCATCATATTCTTCCTCACTATCATATTTTACTTCATTAGAGGATGGTTCATCATATACCTTGGTGGCCTTAGCCATGAAGCATGAACCGGAGGATGAGTCAAATAGAGAAGGCTTGTCTTGATCAACTAGAGCCATCATAGCCTTGCCCTCTTCTTCTTCTTCGGACTCATCACTATCCCATGTCACAACAAATGCTCCATCCTTGCCTTGCTTGAAGGTGGCCTTGTTCTTGCCCCTTCTACGGTCCTTGTTGTTGTTCTTGTCCTTCCTATGAGGACAATCCTCAAAGATGTGATCGGAACTATCACACTTCCAACATAGCCTCTTGTCATCATTGCCCTTGGAAGTGTTCTTCTTCTTGTAGTTCCCAAATCTTCTCTTGTACTTGAGCATGGTGCTTAATACTTCATAGATAGTGCGACACACACTTAAGAATCCACCAGCAAAAGGATAAAGAAAAATAGATAAAGAATGAATGAATAACCTAATGGAGTAATTCTAATGTATCTAGTCATGGCCATACAAATGAATAGTTAGGATCATATGCAAACTGATTTAATCGTGGTTAGGTCTAGGATAACAGGGAGACTCCCGGGTGCCATACGGCCCAATGGAAGCATTTACGAACTCCTACAGCACACACGAACGTGGGGGGGATTTCAAGGGGCGGTCAAGGCTTGTCACGACCAAGCCGCCTACCCCCTCAACCGTGGCGTGCACTCATATCCGCAGGTGTCGTAATACCCGAGCACCATGCCCGCATATTAGAGCACTACTCTTGTCCCCCCAGGATCCCCACTCGTCGAATGGACGGACTAGAACAAGAGCAAACCCGAAGGAACAACGAACCGTTATCCCACCTCTAATCAAGTTAGGCATATGATGATCGATGATGAACTGAGATGAACATGTCAAGATTATGATATGTAAACTATATGCTAGTTCATATACCAACACAAGAACATGAACAAGACTATGCTCTAGTTCATAAGTTAGGCCAAGAACATAGATGTAAGACTTGCAAATAGAAGAATGCTCCATAGAGAAGATGTATTACCAAAGCACTTTCTTCTAGGAGACAAGCCCTCTCCTTGTAGCTCTTCTACTCCAAGTGCTAACCAAGAACTAAGAAGAAGAAGAAAGTAGAAGAAGAAAGAAGAAGTAGAAGAAGAGAGAGAGGTAGAGGTGGTAGAGAGAGAGAGATTGCTGGTTTGCTTTGGACTCCAAGTGGTGTGTGTTGAGAGAGGGAGAGAGGGGGGTCTACTTATACACTTGGAGGAGGGGCCTAAGTGCTAATTTACACCAAAACCGACACAGTAAACCTTCCTATTCGAGCAAACCGACCATCCAACGGCGGGAATCCCCATTTGGCGGGTGCACGAACCGCCTCCCGAGGCCGGGCCGAAACCGCCTCGGGGAGGGTGCGGCCGCACAGTGGTCTTGTAGCGCACCCCCGGCTCGGCCGCCCGGGTCTCGGTGGGGTGTCTTCCTCGTCTTGAAAAGTTGTGGGCGGGGCTTGGCTCGGCCCGATTTTGATGTTTTGGGTCGATTTGCTCCTGGGCTTGAGTTTTACAATAATGCGCTTTCCGGATGGCGTACTTTGGTCGATTTTCCACTTGCTTTTATTATAAATCTGCAAAATAAAATAATAGACACTACAAGTGGAATTTTATTAGTGATAAATGTATATGAGTATAGAAAGGTATAGTTTTACTCCCTTTTTGGTAGTAAGTTGACGGGAAAAAATATGTCGTTGGTTACTGTCAACGATCGCTACGATCACATCGATATAAAGATCACAAAAATCGAAGCTAGAACGGTGTAGTTATGACTTTTACAAGTTTACTAGTAATAAAATAATAAACTAAATAATTATTCGAAACTTAAAAGTTCAAAACCTGACTAACAGTGATACTAACTTGTAGATTACGAAATTACGAATCTAACGAATCTTGAACGACTCAAATCGGATTTAAATTGACAAAGATACAAGGATTTGAAACTGGATGGCAAAACTGTAAATAATGAAAGCGCAAACTGCTGCTGTTAAGATGAAAATACGCTTTCCCGAAGGCGTAGCGTAAACACTGAAGGCGCTAAGGATTCTTACGGAATTAACCGTAACTGACAGGGTTTAACTTGCAAAAGTACCAGGCCGAAGGGTTATCTCTGATTTCGGGCCGTAGGATTTAAAACCGGTGGCCGGGATTAGATGTGGGGTGACACCGGCGGCGCTACTCGCCGGAGTTGACAGAGACGGCGGCGCCATGGCCGGCCGCGGCGGAGCTTCGCCGGAGAAACTGAAACCGACGCTACACTTGACCGTTTTCGACGCGGTTTGGCTCAAAAGAAAGAGGAGCTCGACGCGATCTCACCTGACACGAAAATACGGGCGAATATGGACTGTGGTCGACGTACAGCTGGAGACGGCAGACGGCTGCGAGCTGCTCACGCCGGCGACATGCAGGAAGTCAAAAAGGACCGGGTTAGGCAGCGCCAACACGTGCGCAAGATCAAACAAAGCACTAGGCACCACTTACGAAGAGACCGAGAGACGACTTGCGACGTCTCGAGTTTGGCGACGGAAAGCGACGGCGACGGCGGCAACTTGCGTCGATTGCTCGAGCTTGGCTTGCGGCTGCTTAGTAGATTGGACTAGGGGGTCGCGGACGCAGTTCTGCTAGGATTTTATAGGGACTCGGCGTGCGGAGAAAGCTAGGGCACGAGTAGCATCGAGACCGGGTCGGTGTTCTAGTCCGGCTCGGCACAAGCTCCAGGTTGAGTTCGACTCAGGAAGAGGAAAACTGCGGGACCCGCTCGTCAGCTGAACAAGGGAAGAAGGAAACAGCGATGCTGCTGCTGCCCTCCGAGTTGGGCCGGTTTGCTGGCCTTCGGCCCAAGAGCAAGAGGCGAGCAGGCCAAGGCAAAGTGCCTTCGGGCTGGAATGCCAGGAAGGAGATGAAAATAAATAGAAAGACTTTTCTTTTGTTTAAACTAGCTTAACAATTGAATTTCGGAAACAGATTCAAATCAAACAAAAACAGGCATCACATAAATAAAATATGCTCCAGCATGAATGCACAGCGTGTTTCTATCTCATGACAAATTTTAATTTCATAAAATTTATTTATTTCCTAAATTTCATGCATCACATAAATTGCATAATTAAATCAATTTAGCTATTTAAAATAATGCAAAAATTTCGGGCGTTACAAATCTACCCCCTTAAAGAAAATCTCGTCCGAGATTTGGTTGTGCTTACTCAAACAGCCGTGGATAATTCTCCCTCAATTCATCTTCTCTTTCCCATGTTGCCTCTCGCCTCGAATATCTATTCCACTGAACTTTGCACATCCGGATAGCTCGGCTTCTAGTGATTCTCTCTGCAGTCTCCAAAATCCTGACTGGAAACTCCTCATATGTGAGATCTTTCTCAACAGTAAGCTCATCCAATGGTATTTGTTCCTCGGGCACGCAAAAACACCTCTTGAGTTGAGACACGTGGAACACATTATGCACAAACGAGACAAACTAGCGAGGCAACTCTAACTCATAAGCCACTTCTCCACGCCTTGCTAATATCCGGAAAGGACCAACATACCTTGGAGCTAACTTACCCTTCATATTGAACCTCTTAACATTCCTCATCGGAGACACCTTCAAGTAGACATAATCTCCTACTTCGAAATTCAAGTCTTTCCTTCTATTATCCGCATAACTTTTCTGACGTGTCTGGGCTACTCTTAAATTCTCTCCGATCTTCCTTACTTGTTCTTACGCAATTCTCGGCACATCGGTTCGAATACGACTCTCTCCCGCTTGATCCCAAAACAATGGTGTTACGCACTTACGGCCATACAAAGCCTCAAATGGTGCCATCTTGAGACTCTCGTTGATAATCTGTTATTATAGGAGAATTCAGCATAAGGCAAACTCTTGTCCCAGCTGGTTCCATCTTTGCAAAGCACAAGCTCTCAACATATCCTCAAGTATTTGATTAACCCTTTACGTACGTCCATCGATGCGTGGATGAAAGGCCGTGCTAAAGTTCAACCGAGTCCCTAAAGATTCTTGTACCAAATGCCAAAAGTGAGACGTGAATGCGTGCCTCTATCGAGACACAATCCTACCGGGAACTCCATGCAAACACACAATCCGTTCCATGTACAACTCGGCTAATCGCAATCCGGTGTACCTAGTCTTGACGGGTAAGAAGTGAGCAACCTTTGTCAATCGATCCACTATTACCCAAATAGAGTCATAGCCTTTTCTGCGTGCGTGGCAAACCCACTATGAAATCCATACCAATCTCATCCCACTTCCATTCGGGGAATCCGCATTGGTTGCAACAGTTCAAGAGGTCTCCGAAGCTCTGCCTTCACACACGCCGGCATGTATCACACAAAGCAACATACTCTACCACATCCCTCTTTAAACCATACCACCAGTACCTCTCTTTAAGATCAAGATACATCTTAGTACTACCGGGGTGAATGGAATAGGGTGACTCATGTGCTTCTCTCGGGATTGCATCTCGAATAGACTTCAACTCGGGCACCGCATTTCTCTTCCCAAACCACAAAGTACCATTGTCATCAATGCGAAAACCAGTGCCTTACCAATGACTACATTGTCGGCTATTTCCTTTAACTTCTCATCCTCTAACCGACCTTTTCTTATCTCTTGTTCTAAGGTAGGGGTTACTTCAATCTCCATAGTATTAAAGACAACACCTAGATTCAATTGTTCAAATTCTAGACATAATTCCTCGGACTCTGCTTTGTCATTTGCAACCCATTAACATACCTCTTTCTCTGAAGTGCATCTCGCAACAAGGTTGGCCTTTCGGGATGATAGTGCACTTCCGGATCATAATCCTTGATCAACTCCAACCACCGACGTTGCCTTAAGTTCGGATCGGGGCGGTAAAGATGTACTTCGGACTCTTGTGATAAGTGTATATGTCACTCTTTTGGCCTATCAAGTAGTGTCTCCAAATCTTTAAAGCATGAACAAGCTGCTAGCTCTAAATCATGAGTAGGATAATTCAACTCATGTTTCTTTAGTCGCCTAGATGCATAAGCAACAACCTTTCCTTCTTGCATCGAAACACACCCCAAACCGAGACGAGAGGCGTCACAAAGATATAGCAAACTTCTTACTCGGATCCGGCAACACTAGAACAGGGAGCGTAAGTCAACCTCATCTTCGAGTTCTTCAAAACTAGATTGACACTTATCGGACCACACAAACTTTGCATCCTTCTCTAACAGAGCGGTCATAGGCTTAGCAAGTTTAGAGAAACCCTCAATGAATCTCCCGTAGTAACCCGGCCATACCAAGGAAACTACGAATCTCACTAACATCGTGGGTGGCTTCCAATCTAACACATCCTTCACTTTACCCGGATCCACCGATATTCCACCATTAGAGACAACATGACCCGTAAAGGACACTTCCTTCAACCGAACTCACACTTACTACGCTTAGCATACAACTTATGCTCTCTAAGCTTCGTAAAACTAACCCGAGATGCTCGGCATGTTCTTCCTCGTCTTGGAGAATATCGTAATATCATCAATGAATACCACCACAAATTTATCCAAATACTCCATGAACACCTTGTTCATCATGTACATAAAGTAGGCGGGGAGCATTGGTCAACCCAAAGGACATAACGGTGTACTCATACAACCCATACCTTGTAGTGAAGGCAGTCTTAGGCACATCCGAGCTTCGAATCTTCAACCGATGATAACCGAGCGGAGATCAATCTTTGAGAACACACAAGCACCCCTCGGCTAATCAAACAAGTCATCAATTCTCGGGTAGAGGATACTTATTCTTGATAGTAACTTCATTCGGTGGCGATAATCCACACACATTCGTTGAGTACCATCTTTCTTGTCCACAAAAATCACAGAGCACCCCAAGGTGATGCACTAGGGCGTATGAAACCTTTCTCCCGCAACTCCTTCAATTGTTTCTTAAGTTCCTCTAGTTCGGGACCCCCCATCCTATATGGACGCTTAGCAATAGGTGCAGTGCCAGGTAATAATTCAATAATAAACTCAATGTCGCGGTCAGGTGGCATACCTGGCAAGTCATCGGGGAAGACTTCCGGAAACTCATCCACAACATGATCCCGATGATGACCACCTTCACCGTCTTCGGTTCACTTTGTGGTCAGTGGCGGTGGTTGCACTATTACATTAACACCGACCGCTCTCCAAGTAGGTGACATGAGCTTAACCATCCTCCCTTTGCAATCAATTGACACCTTGTGCTTATCCATCCAGTCCATCCCAATGATCATATCAATACCAGAGGTCCTCAACACAATAGGCTCAACGGGAAATCTACCCCCTTAAAGTAAGACTAATAGAGGGGCAACTACATGTAGCTTGCATTGTTCCACCGGTGAGTTAACTTGCATGTTATATTTCAAAGCTACCATGGGGATGCTATGGTTTCTAACAAACATCCGAGATATGAATGTATGCGATGCTCGTAATCAAAAAGTATCAGAAAGCGTAGACGAGTTGATGGTGAACGTACCCATCATGATTCGAGGCGCCTCTTACCGCCTCTCAGCCGAGACACATTGTTTGCACGTCCATAGCGGGGCTTCGATTACCATTGTTGGGCTTCGAGGTGCCTCGCGGATTCATCCTCCTCCGGGGGGCCGATTAGCAAAGTGTCCTTCATCACCACAACGGAAGCATCCGAGAGGAGCGTTGGGACCACCGGTCTTCACGAGTAGCATTAGAACCGCAGAGTGGTGCCTGCCGATTTCCCCATTGCCGATTTTGGAAGGCGTTCCGATCTTGATTCCCTTGAGAATACCGGGACCGCCAAGGATTGTTATTGCGGTTCCACCGATTATTGGGGTACCTCTGGCGATTACCTGGCGAGGATTGAAGCGAGGACGTGAGTTGCTTGATGAAGCCTCTCCCTTCATTTTCCTCTTCCTATCCCGCTCACTACGCAGATTGTCCAACTTGATAGCATCATTCACTAGCTCTTGGAAGTTCTCATATCTCCCACCAGACAACTCCAACTTGAGATCATAGTAAATGCCCTTGAGGAAGAGACGTTGCTTGTTCTTATCATCCCTCACTTCTTCAGGAGCATAGCGAGACAGCTGGGTGAAAGCATCATGATACTCACTGACAGTCATGCGCCCCATGCGGAGATTCCTAAACTCTTCCGCCTTTATGTCCATTGCACTTTCAGGGATATGATGAGCCTTGAAAGCATCCACAAACTGTTGCCAGGTGACCGCAGGAGCATTATTAGGACGAGCAGCCTGGTAAGACTCCCACCATATCTGAGCTGCACCTTGGAGCTGCCCAGTAGCGTACAACACCTTCTCTTGGTCATTACACTGGGCAATGTTGAGCTGCTTCTCCACTGCCCGAAGAAAATCATCCGCCTCCATTGGATCAGCGGCATGGGTAAACACTGGAGGACGGCCTTGCATGAACTCCCTGCGCTTGTCCCTTGGTGGTTGACCATGGGGCATCCCTCCAGCTTGTCCAGCCTGCATGAACTGAGTCATAGTCTGCATCAACTGGTTCATCAGGTCCTCTGAGGTCACTGCACCACGACCTCTACCACGACCACGGCCTCTACCACGAGCAGCCATCTGTTAACCAACAACACATACATGAGCTTTAGGATTCCTCTCAAAGACAGAAAACATGAGATATGTAAGTTAACAGTTTTCTGGACGAACTTCCATGACAACAGTTCAGTATTTCGGCAATATCTGAAGTTCCAGAAACCCAAACGGAACGTTCTTTATACCGTTGGAAAGCTTATGAAATTCTCTACAATGTTCATGTTGACAACTTTTCCAGATTTTATCATTTACCAGGTCGAAAACGAGAAAAACAGCAAGCTGACAGAACTGCCTGGCAGAACAGAAACCTCAACTTCGGACAAACATAACTCATAGCTCATAATAGATATTAAGGTGCTTGATATGTCATTGGAAAGATACAGAAGTCTAGTTTCATCCATTACATTTTCAGCCAAAGCTCACGAACCAATAAATAGATATACCAGAAACATTGCAGACTGCTCCAGAAACCACAGCAGGGACAGAAACGAGATAACCAACCCAACATGCATATGTATTAACCAAAAGCCTAATATTCTTAAATTTAGAACTTGTGGACATGCCCACAAAGCTCCAGCACTCATTACAAAGCTCCAAACCAATCAAGAACACAATAATAACTCAATTGACACCCAAGAGTTCACCAAACACACAAGACTCGACTTACTAGCTAGACTCCAAACGTGCTAACGACTTTTAAGACATGGGGAATCCTAAGACTTATGGACGTGGCGGGGGATCAATCTCTTCATAGATCGGTGGCTCTCCATTGGCCACACGGCACTGGTCCACCTCCTCCTCGAACCTGTTAATGCGAGCTTTCTGCCTTGCCACCAATTCTTCCAGCTCGGTGATCTTGCCCATCAACTCACGGGTGAAGAGAACCGTCGTGTGAGCAATTGGGTCTAAACCAACCGGGTACAACATAGCCCAAGGAGCAGTGGGATGACTCCTTGGAAGGTAGCGGTTATCATCTTGCATCTGGTCAAAGCGACGAGCATGGTACTCCTTGTAAGCTTCGAATGCAAAGATCCTCCATGCTAGAAAGCATAGTGGGGCGAGGACCAAGGTGACCAAAGCGAGATTCCGCCAAATCAGCGTTCCTTGCTTCATCCCAATAGCGGGACGGCCACCTCCGTTCTCGAGAATGTCTCTTCCAGAGGATGGGTGTACTCATGGCAAATGTACTTGACATGAGCGAACCAATCCCCATAGTAGTCTATCAACATGTGCACAAGGCGATCATGTGATGGAGTCTGTCCTTGCGGGGGAAAACACCTCCTCATCATCCATCCCATGGGTGGCGCTGGAGGATCTTGTACAGGCGGCGGTAATGGTGGTGATGGTGGTGCGGGTGGTGATGGTGGTGGCGGTGGTGAACCACTCCCTTGTGGTGCCTCCTCTTCATCATCACTGCTTGACACGTCCACGATGTCCATGGAGTCGTCAGACACCACTTCCTCCATGGCTTCCTCTTCATGTCTTTGCCTCGTCGAATATCGGTGCGGCGCGGGCGCGAGGGACCTCCCGGGGGGGAACCTCCCGTGGTCGCTTAGCCGACTCGAAGAGAGCCAAGCTTTGGGACCTTGTCATCGGCATCTACAGAAATTAGTCTCTAGTTAGCAGGAATTTTCACAATGAAGTTAGTAACTAAACCAAAAAGTTTCACAAATAATCAAGGAGGCATGAAAAGATCAAGAGAGCTAAAAACGACCATTCTATCTAAGGCTCGTGTCCTACAGTCAGCCTCGGCTTTGATACCAACTTGTCATACCCATTTTTAAAGGACACAAATGAGTATAGAATACATATGTGCCCAGAGATCAATCTCACATATGTATGACAAATTACTGGAGTATCATATCCGAGACTTTATTACAAAGCAAATAATATCCATTACAAGAATAAAATCAAAGTTCTAGCACAAACGGAAGACTGATAAAAGCACTCCATGGTTGCTCCAACTCCACGAGGGATAGCCGGCCGGGTTGACACAGGCCTAGTAGTACTCATCACGGTAGTTATCATCGTAGTCATCATACCCACCTTGATCTGTTTAATGTGATATAGCAAGGGTGAGTCCATGTCGAACTCCGCAAGCATAGCCAGGGGTTATGAGGCTTAGAAGCTGACACTATCTTAACTGCGGTTGCCTTTAGTGTTGGTCAAGTTTTAAGCTTAAGCATAAAGGAAACCCATTAACCCATTAATCACAAGAGTGAACAGATATCAACATCGATTTAATATCAACAAGGTAATAAGCATGCAATTCTATCCATTGATGTCTCCAAGGCCGTTCATGACCGCGAACACGGCTGACATGTCAGTTTAGTTAACTCTGCGCAGAGGTGTACACTTTACCTACGGGTCATGGTTTCCACCAGAGTAGGTTCTCAACTCCCTAACCAAGTGAAGACCATATAAAGTCGTTCAAAGACCCTCCTAAAAATATTAAGTGGCCAACAGAGCTACAACCCCGTTTCTCCCAATTCTGGCAAACCACCAACAAAATTAGGTAGACCCCTTGAACAACTAGAGTCAGAGCCACGTGACCCCCATAGCTGTACTGTATATCCCGGATGATCACGAACGAATTAAGTCCTTATGGAGAGCTAAGAGCTTCATAAATAAACAACACAAGCTCTTTCGCCCTATGTATCATGGCATCAACAACTAATCATTTCGATTTAATCCATAAAGCAATAAATAAATAATGTTTGTTGGTTGAGCGCTAGCAAGTTACTACCCAAATGCATAACCCATAGGAGTCAAGGATCAAGTAATCAAGACTAGGTAAGTCCTTAATGGCAAACAAGGAGGACACATGCATCATGAATTAATGTTTAAAGTGAATAGGACATCAAGGATGATCCCAAGCTATACTTGCCTTGAATGAAGCCTTGAGCTTGCTGGTCTTCTTCAAAATAATGCTCCGGACCGTTCGAAATTGATCACCGCTTACTCAACCGATCACGCAAAGACACACACAATCGAGCATGCAATCAAACACGAAGCAAACATAGACAAAATAAGATAACAGTACACCATACAATAAGATAACAGTTTGAAAAGCTCATAAAACTACTCTACTCGTCGCTACGATCACATCGATATAAAGATCACAAAAAATCGAAGCTAGAACGGTGTAGTTATGACTTTTACAAGTTTACTAGTAATAAAATAATAAACTAAATAATTATTCGAAACTTAAAAGTTCAAAACCTGACTAACAGTGATACTAACTTGTAGATTACGAAATTATGAATCTAACGAATCTTGAACGACTCAAATCGGATTTAAATTGACAAAGATACAAGGATTTGAAACTGGATGGCAAAACTGTAAATAATGAAAGCGCAAACTGCTGCTGTTAAGATGAAAATACGCTTTCCCGAAGGCGTAGCGTAAACACTGAAGGCGCTAAGGATTCTTACGGAATTAACCGTAACTGACAGGGTTTAACTTGCAAAAGTACCAGGCCGAAGGGTTATCTCTGATTTCGGGCCGTAGGATTTAAAACCAGTGGCCGGGATTAGATGTGGGGTGACACCGGCGGCGCTACTCGCCGGAGTTGACAGAGACGGCGGCGCCATGTCCGGCCGCGGCGGAGCTTCGCCGGAGAAACTGAAACCGACGCTACACTTGACCGTTTTCGACGCGGTTTGGCTCAAAAGAAAGAGGAGCTCGACGCGATCTCACCTGACACGAAAAATACGGGCGAATATGGACTGTGGTCGACGTACAGCTGGAGACGGCAGACGGCTGCGAGCTGCTCACGCCGGCGACATGCAGGAAGTCAAAAGGACCGGGTTAGGCAGCGCCAACACGTGCGCAAGATCAAACAAAGCACTAGGCACCACTTACGAAGAGACCGAGAGACGACTTGCGACGTCTCGAGTTTGGCGACGGAAAGCGACGGCGGCGGCGGCAACTTGCGTCGATTGCTCGAGCTTGGCTTGCGGCTGCTTAGTAGATTGGACTAGGGGGTCGCGGACGCGGTTCTGCTAGGATTTTATAGGGACTCGGTGTGCGGAGAAAGCTAGGGCACGAGTAGCATCGAGACTGGGTCGGTGTTCTAGTCCGGCTCGGCACAAGCTCCAGGTTGAGTTCGACTCAGGAAGAGGAAAACTGCGGGACCCGCTCGTCAGCTGAACAAGGGAAGAAGGAAACAGCGATGCTGCTGCTGCCCTCCGAGTTGGGCCGGTTTGCTGGCCTTCGGCCCAAGAGCAAGAGGCGAGCAGGCCAAGGCAAAGTGCCTTCGGGCTGGAATGCCAGGAAGGAGATGAAAATAAATAGAAAGACTTTTCTTTTGTTTAAACTAGCTTAACAATTGAATTTTGGAAACAGATTCAAATCAAACAAAAACAGGCATCACATAAATAAAATATGCTCCTGCATGAATGCACAGCGTGTTTCTATCTCATGACAAATTTTAATTTCATAAAATTTATTTATTTCCTAAATTTCATGCATCACATAAATTGCATAATTAAATCAATTTAGCTATTTAAAATAATGCAAAAATTTCGGCGTTACAAAAGTTGTTTGACATGGCATTCATATTATGCTAAGGACTTGCATCTAGTCATCATGCATTTAATAGGCTCATTCATGAAAATCAAATGATTTCAATGTATGTGTGGCACCACTATAACTTTGAATGTTTTTATGACCTAGTGGTGGCATATGACATGTTTGTGGGCTTGCAATCCTAGTGTTGACTCTAGAAAATGAGCTAATGATGTGTATTCTAACATGGTGCAAGATAACCCTTATTCATTTGAGGTGTGAAAAAGCTTGTCCGTGGTTCAAACTTGAATACATAAGGCAAGTGCTATAGATGAGACCACATTTGATCCTTTGATTGACTTGATTTCTCTCATTTACACCTTTTTGGTGATTGTTGACAAAGGGGAGAAATAAGTCACAAAGATGTTGACAAGGGATCACACAAATAGGGGAGCAAGCTCATTGACTATTTGTGCATTTGTATGTGCATGATCATGATGAAATGTTTCATTGAGCAATTTAAATTCAATATACATGATTACCAACTAGCATGCATAGGATGTATCTAGACATTGCTCACATTTATGCCTATAATGTTGATCTCATGGCGTATGTTGAGTTTAGATGAATGTCTAGTTACAAAGATGTTAAGGACTCCGATTGGTAACACGCTTCAAAGGTCCAAATTCTTAAACCTTAGCATCTCCTTTTGGTAATAGTATCTCTCCCCAAATTTATATTCATACATTTGTGCCAAATTGATCCAAACACATGAAAGCACATATGTAGGGGAGCTACTACTACCAAAACCGAACCTTGAAATGTTTGTCTAAACTTTGATTTATGACCAAAATGCTATGGACAAGCAATTCAAGTTCAAATTGAATTTATTTCATATCTTTGTGAATTTGGTTGTCATCAATTACCAAAAAGGGGAGATTGAAATCTCATGTTTGGTTTTGGAAAATTGATGACACCTTGTTATGCTAATCCTATTGCTCTAAGTGTGAATTAAGAGATAGGATTGCATGGTTGATGAGAAGCATGATGATCATGAACATGGACGTTGATGATGGACATGATGGATCGTCAAGCTCGGATTGTCGGTTTGGAAGGAACCTGGAAATCAAGGCAAAGGTATAACTTGATATGGTTTTCTTTCGGTGATCAAGACACTATAGAGAGTGTGATCACATTATAGGCTAGATGGCCGACTATTAAGAGGGGATGCCGCGACTAATCCTTTGGTGAAGTGCTTCTAGGTCCATTTGACTTGCATATTGCATTTAGACTAGAGAGCACTAACTTCGTTCTTGCCTAAACGATCGCGACATGCTAAAATACATGATATTGAGATCATCTTCGACGTGTTGGCAACTTGTGGCAAGAGGCGAAGCAAGGTTGAAGCAAAGGCGACAACAAGATGCTGAATTTCACAGGAAATGGCGACCGGACCCGTCGAGCGGACGCTGGACCGGAGGCATGGTCTTTGACCGGACGGTCCGGTCAAGCGAGTCGGGTCAATTACAGTAAGCATGTTTTTGGGACTCACTTCGTTGCCTCGACCGGATGCATCGACCGAAAGCTCGCTGGTGGGTGTCAGCTGTGGGGCCATGGGCCTCGTCATATCTGACCGGAC
Source organism: Hyparrhenia diplandra (assembly GCA_015847255.1). Lineage (NCBI taxonomy): Eukaryota > Viridiplantae > Streptophyta > Magnoliopsida > Poales > Poaceae > Hyparrhenia > Hyparrhenia diplandra. The sequence goes on along the minus strand of JADLZK010003046.1, from coordinate 57,542 downwards.
GCACGACTGGAGATGACCGGACGCTAGGACCGGACTCACTGGTGAGTCTGGTTGGCGAGTCCGGTCAGTGCGCAGAAACCCCCAACGGCTATGTTTTTGAGTAGGCTCTATATATACTTGGATGGCCGGGTCTTTGAGTCCTCTCTTGCACATTTGAACACTCCTACTTGCTATTGAGCTTGAGATACTCCCCTCCACTCATCTCTTCATCCTAACTTCGATTCTTTGGGTGAGATTGAGAGAGATTGAAGTGCATTGCATTGTTGTTTGCATCTAGAGGCACTTCATCCTTGGAGGAGCTGCGGGATCTTGTTTCTCTTGGGAATTTGCTCGGTTCCCTAGTGGCTTGGAGGTTGAGGCGGTGTTGAGCTCGATTGGAGCTTGTTCGAGGCCACACTGGTGGACTTGTGAGGGGTCGTTCCTTACCCCACGGGAGATTCACGAAAGGAGCACTAGTGGATTGCTCGTGGCTTGTGAATCCTCTCTTGTGATTGGTGTGTTTGAGCTCCCACCGGGGATTTGGCACCGTGCCATTAAGCTTGGCAACCATCAAGTGAGTGTATCGCCACAACGGGGACTAGCGTGCCGGCAAGCACGTGAACCTCGGTGAAAAATCATCGTGTCACTTGTCTTGTGCTCATTGGAGATTTCTCTTTGTACACGGTGATTGGTGACAACCTCGACTCTACAACGGAGGTATTGTATCCTAGTCCACCTGCATTACTTTCACTAGTTGTCTTGTGTAGTTTGTAGTGTGCTTGAGTTGTTTAGCCTTGTTTAGTTCCTAGTGGTTGTTTTAGTTAGTTTACCTTGTCCACCTAGGAGTAACTTAGCAACCTAGCTCTTGAGTGTGATTAGAGATTATAGAATTGCTAGAGTTGCTAGAAGGCTTGCATAGTTAGTGAGAAGCATTGCTTATTTGCTACGCCATCTTATTTACTAACCGCTTTGTTTAGTGTTGTTGCAAGAATTTTTAATAGCCTATTCAACCCCCCTCTAGCCATTAGGACCTTTCAAACTCCCTCACCAACTGCTGACGAGGAGACGGCTCACCTGGCCCCACCAGCGGCGTCACCCCTACTTGCTAGACCTCCGGCCCCGCAGATCCAGATTCGATTGGAGGTCCCGACGTACGATGGCAGTGATGACCCTGGCTGAGCAAGATGGGGATGTTCTTCAAGCTTCGGCCTGACATCGACCCCGAGTTCCATGCACGGTACGCTGCTTTCCATCTTAGAGGCGCTGCTGAGCCCTGGTTCATCTGGCTGTCCAAGCGGAGGTCGTTGGTTGAGTGGGAGGTCTTCTCGCGCTGCCCTGCGGCGTGACTTCGGGCCACCCATCACCAACGTCACTACGGGCGATCTAGCACCACCTATGAAAGACGGCGACCTGGACGACTACATCGACGCCTTCCAGGAGTACGCTATGCACCTAGACCTCCTGAGCCTGCTACACCACGTCCACCTCTTCATCGGCGGCCCCGCACTGCTCTTCGTGAGGCCCTCGCCTGGGAGGAGCCGCGCATGATGCACGAGGCAATCGACCTCATGCGTCAGTATGACACCTAGGAGCCGGAGGCGCCACCAGGCGAGGTGGCCGACTTCCTCGACTTCAGCTACGATAGCGACAACGTCATCAACATTGACACCGACATCGACAAGATGATCGATGCTAGGGTGGCCGAGCACCCGCGCCTGGCATAGGTGTGTAGACGATGAAGACGGTGATGGTGGTGGTGAAGCGTATGAAGACCCAATAGCAATAGCCGCCACATGTTCTTGCTCATCATCACTTTCTTCACCGGAGGAGCCACCACATGATGATTCAATGTCGGTGACCCAATCACCCACAATGTAAGCCTTTCCATCTTTCTTCTTGTGGTAGTCTTTCTTCTTGCCATCTTTCTTCTTATATGGCTTATCCTTCTTCTCCTCTTCATCATCACTTGATTCTTCTCTCTTGTCCCGTTGCTTCTTCTTGTGCTTGTCTTTCTTGGGTGGTTCGGGACATTGATGAGCAAGGTGACCAAGATGATGGTAATTGTAGCACTCCATCTCGAAGAGTGGCTTCTTCTTGGTACTTGTGTAGAATTGTTTCCTTGATGAATCAAACTTGACTCCCCTCTTGCTAAGACCCTTGAGCATCTTGGTAGTTTTTCTTCACCATGAGTGCAAGATCATCAAGTTTCTCATCACTTGGGTTTTGAGAGGAAGTCACGAGCGCTTTTGCCTTTTCCTTTCTTGTCAATGCTAGCCTTGAAAGCAAGGTCTCGTAGGCACAAAAATTCTACTCCTTTTGCGCGCACAGCGACAAGCCGGAATAGGCGGGCTTTACTCGATTTGAAAGTGTCCTTGAGGCGTGCCGATCAATTTGACTTTGTTAATTGACGAGGAGGTAAACGTGAGATCGGAACATGCACGTGAGACCAAGACAGTTTTAGCATGTATGGCTCTAAGGCGGATGTAAAGACATATAGCTATGAAAGCTATCGTCGATGAATAATGAATGCATTCGGTAAATATATATGAAGACATAATGAAATAACAAATTCTTAGAATGATCATAAAAGACATGTTTGGACAAATAAAGTCGATCATCATGGTATGCTATCGTAAAGTTCTATTGCATAGATCGAATTAATTGACAACATGATAAATAAAAGAAAGTAAATCATAAATATCATTATTGATACTTATTACACGTGAAAAGCGCAAGCCGTGTTCGGCAATCTTGCCGAATCGGGTCCATGAAGAAGGAACTCCCCTACGTAAAAACCTATCGATTAAAACGATCTCTAGTCCACCTGGATGACTAGCTCTAGAGTAACCCAAAGATCTATATCCACCTGGATGATATAGTCTGTCAAGATCTAAACGTATACGAACCCACAACATGTAACAACTTAGATTGATCTATCTCAGCTATGATAAAATGAGATAGATTTAGTAGCACAATAAGATAAACAATGAAAGCACTAAAAGCAACTAGATCTATGATAAGATAAAACCGAGACCTTTCAATCTAAATTGGGCAAAAGAGTGTGTGCAAACATAATTAAATAATAAATAAAAGCATTGCAATACATGGTAACTTAATGAATTCATTAGATCTTGCCAAAATCTAATGAAGCCATAACTAGCTCTTAGCGGATCTTAGCCCACCGGATGGCTCATGATTGATAAAAGAACCCTCTTGCCCCGATAGCTTAAATCCGCCCCTTACGATACTAAGCGTGAACAAGACTACTTGCAATAATCTAAATCCGGCTTGACGATACTAGACATGGTGCAAGGTTGCGGTACTTACGACGGAGGTCGGCGGGTCGATGAATCCTCTCGCGTAGATCGGCGACACGCATTTGGACTCGAAGGGTGGCGAGCCAAGGCACGGAGCCGGGTTTGTTGTATTTGATTTGGTAGATTGTTTACGATTCTTGCCGGGGTCTTATATTTATACCCTGGGCTTGACGAGTCCTAATTAATTACGAATAAACATAATAAAAATATCTAGCTAAGATACATTGTCCTCCAAATCTTCTCGGAGTCGTCAAATTGCACGTGACGTGGGCCCTTGTCCTTGAATATCTTCCTTGACGCTCCACACTTGCCGAACCATCTCATGCTCAGCTCCTTCTCGGACTCAGGCTCCTTAGCCGAATAACGCTTCTTCCCGAACGCTATAGCGTCGCCGTTCTCGTTTTTGTTAGCCGAATGACTCTTTACCAATCCATCGTGCGCCGACCCATTGGTCATCCAGGCTTTACCAAATTCTGGTGTTAACAAGGCCTTTCTTCTTGGTCGATGAAGATTCATCCTTGGGATTGATGTGCATGTACATCTCATGGGCATTGATCTTTCCCAAGATTTTTGTCGGTGTAGACTCGGAAAGATCACCTTGATGAAGAACGGTGACAATGTCGGTGAGCCAATCACCCACAATGTAAGCCTTTCCATCTTTCTTCTTGTGGTAGTCTTTCTTCTTGTCATCTTTCTTCTTATATGGCTTATCCTTCTTCTTCTCTTCATCATCACTTGATTCTTCTCTCTTGTCCCATTGCTTCTTCTTATGCTTGTCTTTCTTGGGTGGTTCGGGACATTGATGAGCAAGGTGACCAAGATGATGGCAATTGTAGCACTCCATCTCGGAGAGTGGCTTCTTCTTGGTACTTGTGTAGAATTGCTTCCTTGATGAATCAAACTTGACTCCCCTCTTGCTAAGACCCTTGAGCATCTTGGTAGTTTTCTTCACCATGAGTGCAAGATCATCAAGTTCCTCATCACTTGGGTTTTGAGAGGAAGTCACGAACGCTTTGCCTTTGCCTTTCTTGTCAATGCTAGCCTTGAAAGCAAGGTCTTTCTTCTTGGTCGATGAAGATTCATCCTTGGGATTGATGTGCATGTACATCTCATGGGCATTGATCTTTTCCAAGATTTTTGTCAGTATAGACTCGAAAAGATCACCTTGATGAAGAACGGTGACAATGTCGGTGAGTCAATCACCCACAATGTAAGCCTTTCCATCTTTCTTCTTGTGGTAGTCTTTCTTCTTGCCATCTTTCTTCTTATATGGCTTATCCTTCTTCTTCTCTTCATCATCACTTGATTCTTCTCTCTTGTCCCGTTGCTTCTTCTTGTGCTTGTCTTTCTTGGGTGGTTCGGGACATTGATGAGCAAGGTGACCAAGATGATGGCAATTGTAGCACTCCATCTCGGAGAGTGGCTTCTTCTTGGTACTTGTGTAGAATTGCTTCCTTGATGAATCAAACTTGACTCCCCTTGCTAAGACCCTTGAGCATCTTGGTAGTTTTCTTCACCATGAGTGCAAGATCATCAAGTTCCTCATCACTTGGGTTTTGAGAGGAAGTCACTTAACGCTTTTGCCTTTGCCTTTCTTGTCAATGCTAGCCTTGAAAGCAAGGTCTTTCTTCTTGGTCGATGAAGATTCATCCTTGGGATTGATGTGCATGTACATCTCATGGGCATTGATCTTTCCCAAGATTTTTGTCGGTGTAGACTCGAAAAGATCACGTTGATGAAGAACGGTGACAATGTGCCCATACTTCTCAATGGGGAGGACACACAACATTCTTCTCACAACATCCGCGGGCGTGATTTGTGTGAGTCCAAGTCCGTTGATTTCCTCTACAATGACATTCAAGCGACCATACATGTCATTAGCATTTTCATTAGGAAGCATTGCAAAGGCATTAAGCTTATTCATGACAAGATTATAGCGTTCCTCACGCTCACTCTTGGTTCCCTCATGGAGCGCACAAATTTCTTCCCAAAGATCATGGGCATTTTTGTGGTTCCTTACGCGGTTGAACACGTCCTTGCAAATTCCTCTAAAGATTGTGTTTCTAGCTTTGGAATTCCAAGTGACTTGTTCCTTTTCTACATCGGTGAGGGCTTTTTCATCCTTAGGTTTTATGTAACCTTCCGATTGGGCGGCTTTGAGCACACCGAGATTCTCGGCCTCAAGGTAGGCCTCCATGCGAATTTTCCAATAAGGAAAGTCATCGCCTTCGAACATGGGTGGTGGGCCATTCCCGTTGGACATCTTTCTCTAGGCGGTTAAGCCTAATTATGAGCAACACGGCTCCGATGCCACTTGAAAGGATCGAGATGCCCAAGAGGGGGGGTGAATTGGGCTAATCTAAAATTTTAACTCAAATAAACAACCTACTAGCCCATATTCACCCTCTTGTGCCTAAGTGTGTTTCTAGCAACTATCGCACAAAGTTTTGCACCCTAGGTTCCAATCCTACTCTAGCATGGCAATTCTAGGAATGTAAAGACATGAAATAGAATTGTGGAATGTAAATGCGGAAAGTAAAGAGAGGAAGGAACACGGCGATTTTTTCCCGAGGTATCGAGGTGTCGCCACACCCCCCTAATCCTCGTTGGAGCACTCTCTCGAGAGTATCGCTCCCCCTTAGTCCTCGCAAGAACTAAGTGCTCTCTACGGGTTGATTCTTCGACACTCCGTCGCGGTGAACCACCCAAAACCGCTCACAAGCTTACTTGAGCCACCCACAAGCACCACCGGGTGATCTTCAAGCCATGATCCGCCACCAAGCCGTCTAGGTGATGGCGATCACCAAGGAGAAACAAGCACAAACTCTCACTTGACCTCTACAAGCCTAATGAGAAGAGTGGATGCACACTTGTAACTCTCAAAGCACTAAAGAGGTCCTTAATCTTGCATATGACCACCTCAATAGGCTCTTGCACTCTCTTCAACTCTCAAGGTGTTTATCCAACTGAACAAATGAGCAAGAGAGAGATGGACGAGGCAACCAAGTATTTATAGCCCAAGGCTCAAAATCCAACCGCTGCCCTCGAACCGAGAGAAAATTGTACAGCGCGGACGCGCCAGATGGCTTCCTGGCGCGCCAGCGCTATACAAAATTCAAATCTCAGCCGGGTGAACCAACAATACGGACGCGCCAGCGGTCATCCCCCCGCATACACCCTTATCGGACGGCGTCCGGCGAGGCGCCCGACGCGCCCGGCGCTAGCGTCCGGCGCGGTTGCAAAACCCCTCGCCGACGCTTTTCAGCGGCGCCGGACGCCGCCAGCGCGCTTTAGGGGTCCGTAAGCGATGTAATTTCAGCCACTTCACCTCCAAATCGTCGATTTCGTCAACGGCTTCGACTCCAATCTTTTTTAGGGACTTTTTCATGCTACCTAGTGCTAGAATCAACAAGTGTGCACCACATCTCATCACTAGACTCACCTAGGTCAAGCTACCCGTCCGTACCCCCCTTAATAGTACGGCCAAAAGCGAAAAACAAAGTCCTACGACTAATCCGATGTCTCTCAACTCCATCGACAATCGGAACTAACCGTCCTTAACCTTGTCGTCCGTCTTTTGAAAACCGAAACGATTTCCATCGCCAGAGGGCATACGAGACACATTCCCTGAAACCATCATTACCATGACCTAACTTACCCCTGTTTCTGCAAAACACACGTTAGTCATGGTAATATACATATTGTCGTCAATCATCGAAACCACACTAGGGGCCTAGATGCTTCACACCGCTACTATGTTCCTGCAGCTTCAGCTCTCCTTTAGGACATCCTCCTGGAGAAGGGAGTCCCCTTGCATGGCATTGCAGTGGGATTCCACCTCCCGTCGACACCTCCGGAGGAGCGGGCCTTCTCGACAAGCATCCTGCTCCCCGTCGGTGCGCCGGCGTCAAGGCCGGGCGACATCACGGTGCTTCTCTTTGACAACAACGGACAATAATTCCTACGCATCGACAATGTCTCCATCAATGCCCCGATCCGGGCACCCCCTCCCACCCAGCTTGGGCCCGAGGTGACGACAGCCAATGACCTCCTCTGCGGGCACCTCTTCCGCTTGACCTCTACACCAGCTACATCGATCATCCGTCTTTTTTGCGGGCGATTCATGCTCGTGTGTCTGCTCCTATGACCTACTCCATCCTCGCTCCACCAGCTTGTCGACAAATGATTGATATGATCGCCATCCCGAGCAATGCCATCATGAAATCGGCAAGGGTAGCTAGGCCCTTGGTACCTTCTCCGATAAGCTACAACTTAAGCATCTTCTTCGGTGACCTGAGCTTTGACTTTTCCGTCGATGCGGCGCCTCCGTTGTCAACGATTTCGACGACAAGATGGGACCGCTTTGGCTACGCTACGGTCCAAGTACCTCGCCCTCACTAGTCACTTCAGCTCTCTCGCCCGACTGGTGGGTTGAGCGACGCGGGGATGCGTCGCCTCATCGAACGGTGGGGAGATGTCACAGTACAGGATTGGGCTAGCCTAGAGAGGGGCGCGGCCCCACCCGCCCCTAAAGGAGGGGTGCGCGCGGCCGGGGAAGGAGCGCCGCCGCCCCACCTCTCCCCTCGCTCCACGTCATCGTCGAATTAGAGTAAGTTAGGACTTTTGGTGTGAAGGAGATATTTCCAATCTATAAGGAAGTCTCCTATTAGGAAAAGAGAGTTTGCTTGTAAAAGGTATTCGAAATATAAGGAAACCTTCTGAGATTGCTTAATATACAAGTCCCATAGAAGAGCTATATAAACAAGGGAGATGTAATCTTTTAGGGACAAGCATATAAAGGAAAATATTCCAGCTTTTTGCCTTCCTCGCCCCTAGCCGCCGCCTCCTCCCAAATTTCGTGCACGCCGCCGCCCTCAAATTACCGCCCCCCGTCGCGGTTGTGTATTTAAGCTATTAACACTTATGCACACTACAAGGAATGGTGCTTTACATGACGATCACTTTGGTCACAAACAAATCAAAATTTGTCACGATTAACTTGCTATGACGATCAAAAAAAAAAATGCTCACGTCCACAATTTTGCTAGACCTAGTTGAGCCGTCATAGATTAAGATTTGTAATCGTCATGGATTAGTTCTTATCTTCTATAACTAGCCCATATCCAAGCCCAGATCCAAGTCATTGTGACCAAAAAGAACATCATAAATAGTGCCAAATCAAAAAACATACCGCTCATAAGTTACAAAACAATGATTCATTCATGTATTAGCATGTCCAAAAAGTCATTCAAACTACAAATTGGCCTAGCTCACAACCATTAGGTTAACTATCACAATACATAAGTTTGAACTAAAAGATTCGATCTCTAAGGAGTCTAAATAACTAAACATGAGTATCCACGAGCACTTCAATTGGTTTGTTGTCCATAAGATGTCCTACCTGAAATCAAAACAAATATAAGTCAGTTTTGCTAGCAAAAGATTCTAAAAAGAAATGTCATCTAGGGGAAGCTTTGAAATTAGTTGATAGTTTAATGCATATATTTTTGAGATACTGCAAATATAATAACAGCAGCTTGCTTATTATGTACAAATACTTCTGAACCGTCCATGTCAACTTCAAAGCGCTACAGCAAGAAATGCAAAACAATCCGTAGAAAGTTAGAATAAAGTAATGCGGCTGACAGGTATCAGCATATTTACCAGTATATTAGATCGATACATAGAGAGTAATAATAGCAGCTAATCAGGTATGAACATGCATATATTTCTACCTACTGAATTAACAGATATCCTAAGAAGTTAAAATAAAAAAAACAGATATCCTAAGTCAAATACCTCACTTGATCTTAATAATGGTTTCATCGAAGCCAAATCTAACATCCACCTCGTCCAGAGAAAGAACCTACCAGCAGATGGAGTCCCAAGTTCTTGGCACCAAACACTTATGCATATGTTGATGGCTATGCCATATGTTGATGGCTCCAAGCAGTCAATCTAGAACACAGTACCTATAGCATCTGGTAGGATGTATGGAAGATCTTAAAATCCTTTATAACTCAGTAAAGCCGACATTGTGGCAAGAAATGCAGCAGTCCACATAAATTGTTTTAATATAAATTGTTTTAATATATATAACACAACGGTAAGCAGTATTGTATTTTGGGAGAATTTTCTTAGATAAGACAGGAAACACGAACTCCTGATTATTGACACCTCCATAAAACCTAACACCAGCTGCATTTTCTTAGGAAATTTAAGTTTCATTTGATCAGCAACATTGCTTCTTAAATAGGTGATTTATATATTCAGAAAAAGCAAGTATAGTGTGTTGTACCAGCAGAGGTGTACTCACGCTGCATTAGCAGTGTCACCCAAAAAGTGCTACATAGGTTAAACACTAAATAACCAACCATGGCTGCATGATAATAGTGGAAACTAAAATGCAGAAACATTAGCCGAGTAATAAACTACATGAAACGACCAAACATGGCTGCATGACAATAGAAACCAACACACAACATGCAAAAATCATTAAACAGAGTAAATTTCTGCTATACTTAATCATCCTTGAGGTAGAGGGTCATCTTTGTACCCCTGCCAAGTTGCTCCCTAGAGGTGTGACGTGTGATAGTGGAGGAGACACAATAAGCTAATTAGTACTGCGATATGCCAACAGTTCATGACGGTACATTTCCTCCTGAGCTGAATCTCTGATTTGTACAGGGAAAAATATCATGGTAATTCTAGTTCGATGCTCCTATTTCTGAGATGCACATTTTCATTTATATGGTGAAAACCAATAGTGGTAACATGTAGGTTCAGAACTGCTGCAATACTGACAACAGGTTGGTTTCATAGTACTGGATTTAAATTCAAGAAGATCTTAACAAACATAAACACTCACCGTAAAGGAAAGCACAAGCTTTGGTCTTTAACTAACACCCAATTAGTACATACAACCTTTATCTCTTAATAGCAGGTGTAATCTTTACTTTTGATCTTGTTGTACAAATTCAAGCAAGTTAATTGACTTGGAATGAAAGGAAACGCCCGAATCGGCTGTTTATGTTGCCCAGACTCAGCTCATGCAGTTGTTTCTCTCACTAATGATGTATTAGTGTAGGATTATTAAATATCAAGTGATATTAATGTATTTTAAAGATAGGAGCTTTAAGAGTGTATTTGTGCGAAATAAAAATTATAATAATGATCTTTTATTCGATGCGGGCAACCAAGCAACATCTCTTCTCGCCAGGGCTTAGTTGGTGTAGTTAACCAAACACATGTAGAACAGGTGACGAGTCATTAGGTGTTGGCTAGATAGAAAATATAGCAAAATTTTTGGCTCTTTAATACTCCCTACATCCAAGAAATAATGCAATTCTAGCAATATCGTATTTTAATATCTTAAGTTAATACATATCATTATATTAATTATGAAATGTATTTTATAATAAATTTGTTTAGAGCTATAATATGAATGTTATATTAGCTGGAAAATTGATCAAACATGAACTATTTTAACTGACATGCGATAATCAATTTACAAAATCACCATGGGCACCTCACTGTTGACGGAAATTTCGCCAATCACTGAATACATAGAGCTGCTAATTCTTGGAATAAATCCCAAAAAAAAATGCGAACAAGAAAGGCACAAACCTTCAAATTGTTTTGCATTTCCAAGTCAATACTTGATCCAGTCAATCTTCTTCTATGGCGTTCTGTTTCTGTTCGGCTGTCTGCAGCACGGTCAATCTGGGCTCGCTGCTGCCCAGCAAAGGAGCGGGATCTGTGCACCTAAAGTGCGCGCCACTAACTCAATGTCACGGTGTCGTTTGTCATTGTCAACTAATCTGCATCCCCATCAGGTCTGCATACATAATTTAGATGTGTTTGGTGTCCTTTGCCCGAGGCTTCTGCGTTGCTGTTTTTTGAGCAACCGCGGTTCACCTTGCATGACCAAGTCTCAGATTCTTCCATGGTCGTCTACTCATCTTGGCTATGTTTCCATTAATATCTCCGCCCTTTGCGGTAAATCCATCTTTTTCCGACACACCGTTCTACTGCCGGACATGGAAGCCGTCGATAATTCACGCCATGATCATGATCACCGCGCTGCTGCAGCGTTCAGTGTCGAGCTGGAGGTGGAGCTCGTCGAAGAGCGCAAAAATGGCGCCGCCCCCGCCCGTACCGTCCTCGAGCAAGACGAACACGAGCCACCAAGAACCGAAGGCCGGCGGCGACCTGGTCGCGCGCGGCGCCTCGCCCGGAGGCTCCACCCGGCGACCGTCTCCCGCGCGTGCTGGCGCTGGTTGAAGCACCCGGCGCACCTCGCTCTCGTTGCGTGGGCGCTCTGCGTGGCGGCGTCTGGCTCCATGCTAGGGCTCCTCCTCCTCGGATCCCTCAACGGCGCCTTCCCTCGGAGGTCAATTCGCAACCGGTGGATCGAGATCAACAACCAAGTGCTCAACGCGCTGTTCACGCTCATGAGCATCTACCAGCACCCCGCGCTGTTCCACCACGCCGTCCAGCTGCTCCGGTGGCGCCCCGGGGACGCCAAGGAGGTCAGGGAGGCCTACTGCCGGAAGGGCGCGGGCGCCCGACGCGGCGATCGGGCTCACATGTCCGTGGTGGTCGCGCTCCTGCACGTCGCGTGCTTCGCGCAGTACGCGATGTGCGGGCTCTATTGGGCGTACTCGCGCAGGGCACGTCCAGATGCTGCCCTGACATCGCTCACCGTGGTCGGTACCGCGACGCCGGTGATCGCCGGCCTGTACATGTACTTCAGCCCTCTAAGGAGGAAACGCGGGGGGGCCGGAGCGTGCAACAAGAGCCCGACGAACGTTCAGCAGCCTCCGACGACGACAATGGTGGGACTGTCGCGGTTGAGGTGCCGGTTGGCGCGGAGTGGGCCGGCGGTCTGCTCGACGTCGGCGACGACCCGACGGCGTGCTGGTTCTCGTGCCTCTGCACGTTCTGCGTGTTCGGGTGGAACATGGAGCGTCTGGGCTTTGGGAACGCGTACGTGCACACCGTTATGTTCGCGCTGCTCTGCTTCGCGCCGCTGTGGGTCCTCAGCGCCGCCGCGCTGAGCATCCGGGACGACGACGTCGCCTTCGCGGTCGGCGTGGCGGGGGTGGCCCTCTGCGCGTTCGGCCTGCTCTACGGCGGGTTCTGGCGCGCGCGGATGCGGCGGAGGTACGGGCTCCCTGCGAGCAACGCGTGCTGCGCCGCCTCGCCGTCATTCGCTGACTACGGGCAGTGGATCTTCTGCTGGGGCTGCGCGCTGGCGCAGGAGGTGCGCACTGCTGACATCCTCCTCGACGTCGAGGCTGGAAGCGTCAGGCCGCCAGACTCTGACGGCCGGCGAGTAGATGCTGATGCGCAGGCTTTGCAGCCTTTGCCGAGGGAAAGTGGAGTCAAGTCGTTTCATGAGGGAGGGTCGTCCAATCTTGCAAAGCCGGCGACAACCCACTCTGTTCAGCTGTCGAGTAACTCCACGAGTCGAGGCGACGAATCGCCGTTGTTGCTGCACGATCCGGGGAGCAGTGCTTCTTCGGCAGAAATGACGCCTCCTGTGCCGCCATCGATACCAGAAGGAGAACGTCGACGAGTTCAGTAATAGAGTAGTGGCAGTACACCGAGCTGCGCTCCAGGAATGCCAATGTGTGTGTACAGATTGCAGAGTCCGCGTCCTTTTTTTTTTTCGCCTTCAAGTTTCCTTTCGATTTGTTTCTCTCAGAGTTCAGATGTTTGCTCTAAATCCTGTGTTTTTAGTTTTTGAATCGACCACTAAAAGGCACACGATATCAATGTTCAGTCAAACAATTGGGCCAAAAAGCACAGCTCCGTGTTCGTGGGGAAGACGTCGTTTGAAGTAAAGAGGGACATTTTTCCAAGGCAATGGACCTTCGATGGATTATTACAAGTCCCTCTTGGACCTTCGATGGATTATTACAAGTCCCTCTTCGTGAGTCCCTTTCCTATGTGGCGTAACCAGGGTTGGCTAGCGCGGACACTGTGACCAACTGAATAACCTTCAAGGGAGGGGTCATGTCAAAAAAAAAAAAAAAAAAAAAAAAAAAAAAAAAAAAACCCTTCAAGGGATGGGGAGGCAATGTTGGCTAGCTTGGGAGGACGTGTGAGGTGGTTAACACAACAGAGGTACTCCCTCCATTTCTAAACTGAACCACCAACTCGTACTTACACTTGGTCTGATTTGTAGATTAAATAAACAGAAGTATCAGAAGAGTTAAAAAAAGTACAGAAGATTGTGTGTTTACTAGTAACTACTACATCCCTTCTCAAAATAATGCAATTGTACCTTTATCCTGAGTCAAATCTTAGCATCAACAGTAACTTGAAAATATATTCTATGATAAGTTTATTAGTGACACTTATTGATATCTGAAATATAGATATCTTTTTATAAGCTGGACTAAACTTGAGATTATTTGGCTTATAGTATTTTTTTTAGGTGGAGGTAGTACAAATAATCAAAATAATTATATAGATATCTCCATCTAATTTGTGATAAAAATAGCAATACTCTATATAATTTTCCATATGTATCCACAACTTCGCTCATCCTTTGAAGCATTTGATACTACTACAGAACCCACAATTCCTATTAGTCCATCACTATTGGGTGTGCTAGAGCGAGTGATCCAATTTCATTGTTGAGTCGTAATTAAGACTATGAGTCGAACAATAGTTGATACCCTATTGACCTAGTAGCAAAGATGTCTATCATTGTCGGCAATAGCCTTGAACTAACAATGATGTGAGGATTATCATTGCCAGGTTAGGCAACAACCCATTAGTGTTATTCCTCTACCAGTTCATGTCTTGACTCAACAATAGTATTGGCAATAACACTTTTGGGTTTCGATAGACCTGGTATTGTCCTAGTGTCGGTGTCCTAGAAACCGGGGTCCCTAGAGGACTCGACAAGTGAAAGAGAGCGTCGGCGGTTCGCTTCAAAGCGAGGGATGGGAAAGAGATGAAAAAGAAAAGGGAGACACAGATTTATCTTGGTTCAGGCTAGAATGCCCTACGTCCCGGTTGCCGACCACGCATCCTTTCTTATCTTGCACTTGTGGTGGTGCTTGTGTAGGGGCGCACAAGCTCCCGGGGAGAGGGTCGAAGCCCAAGTCCTAGTACGAATACAAGATGAAATGGGAGAGGGCTAGCCCCAAGTCCCAAAAAATAAGCCTAATGATGATTGAGCCTAGTGCCAACATCGGTAGTGAAGGTGGATGGCAAGTTGCAAGCAATTGGTGGCGGAATCTGTGTCGTGGTTGCTCGTGGGGAGCCAGTGATGGAGTGGGTGAGCTTGGCGAGCTAGAGTGGGTGCTCAAGGGCGAGCATAGTGGAGAGCTTGGGTTGAAGGTGGCAAGTTTGGGTTGATAATAGAGCTCCAGAGAGCTTTGGTTAATTGGTATGTGCTTACCCGTGGGAGTCGAGTGTGAGCTCTGCTCGTGGTGAGCGTGTGTTTAAGTTTGCCCCCCCCCCCTTTTATAGCTTTTATAGCTCAAGTGGAGGACCGGACGCTGCCGTTGTGGGGGCCAAGGCAGACGTCTCCATGCCGGCGCACACAGTGGAGATTCTTCGTCTTCAAGAGGTTTTTACCTCTTGCTTCGAGATGAAGCATTCGGTGAAACAGGATTTCACTGAGATTCTTGGAATCCTTTGCATAGGGATACGGTACACCCTACTGTGGTACCCTGTCGGGGAAATCTATTCCCATTTAGATGGGTGGTGCTTCACTCTCTTGCGGGACACGGCTTGACCAAGCTTGACTTCTGTTGTAGTCGAGAGTGTGGCTGTCGAGTGGGCCTGGAGGCGCTTACGCGGGCATCCCCTCTCATACCTCGGGCGAACCGGTCCCTTCCGCGACATGGAGCGCGTCTGAGGCTGCCTCAGGCACGCTGCTCCCGGATCTGACTTTGTTTCTTACTGGGCCGTCGTCCAGCAGACTCGAGTATCAATTATCAGGCCTGGTTGGCCTGGCCTCTAGCTGTAGACGGGCTGCTGGTAGGTATCCTATTCCCATAAGCCTGACACCTAGCTACAGTATAAAACCGCAGGCGCCTTCTTCCTCCCTTCCTAGCCTAGGCACACCCATCCCAGGAGGCATATTTCTCACCTCTTTCTCCTTGTTACAGCCAATGTTTTTACCACAATGCTCATGGAGGGGCTTGTTTTTTTTTGAAGAATGGACATATTCTCCTTTGTTTAAGGCGGGTAACTAGCAGTTCTTTTAAACTATCGGCTATTTTGTTGGTTATATTGTTATTAATTCTTATGCTTGTTCTTTCTCCGTTATAAAGAGCCATAAGCATTCTTTACAAAAAGGCATTCAAAGTTTAGTGAAATAATTGGCACCAGTAATTTAAAGTTAGTAGCTAGTTTACTTCGATTTTGAACGCTTGCGCATAACTTTTGCTTCATGACAGCGACAAGAGTTGCTAGAGTATAAGATTATAGAAAAAAAAACAACTTAGGTTTATCAAGCACGAGATGGCCGGTCGTAGAGAATGGAAAGTTTTTATATTTTATCTTAAATCTTAAAACTTTTAATGCAATTAAACACGATGAAAGAAAAAAAATTAGTAGCTGAAGCAACACGGTAAAAGTATCATAAAGTACCGGATCGAAATAAAGACAAATAAAAATAGTATCTTAAAGCAACATAGTGTTTCGGCGACATTTAGTAACAATGTCAAAATAAGTGCATGATAGATAAGTCCTTGTCGCAAAAAAGAGATAGATAAGTCCACGACTATCTCGTGCGGATAGAGGAAAGCATGATAGATAAGTACTCCACGACTATCTCTTTGATTGTTTTATGCCCGTGATGCGGCTATATTCTCGTACGGACAAAGGAATCCTGCACCGCCATGAATTCCCATCATAAGTCAATAGGTTGATCACAAATTTCTTTTCGTGTAAATAGAGGTTGATGCTAAAGAATTCCAAACGGGCCGATTAAACAGGCGGCACGGGCCCGGTCCGAAAAAAACGGTATGCGGAAACGGCCCGCCCGGCAGCTACCGTGCTGCTGCCACGCCCGCGGCCGGCGTCGTGCCCGTGCTCGCGTGCACGGATTCGCCCGTGGGCGGCACACGGGCACGGCCCGCTCCAACTTGCAGCACGGCAGCGGCACGGCTCCCAGCCGTTGGATGGCCTATGATGGACTACAACCGTTGGATGCAAATATATGCAAATACACTCACTGAAACCCTAGCTTCTCCCGTCATTTGCCTCCTGGCTCGCAGGAACGCCGCTTCTTCCCTTCCCCGACGCTCGTCCACGGTGCGGCGCGCAGGCATGGAGCATCCCTGCAGTTCATGCCAATGAGCAGGCGCCGAAGGGCCCTGTCAATGAACAGCGCACCATGAGGGTAAAGGGAGATAGGAATGCCCTGCGCGGTTTCCTGTTGTGCCTGTGTGGCGGTGGCCGTCTGGGGTGGGGTGGCCGTGTGCTCTGAATCACCGTCGATGTGCGGCTAGCATGCATAGCAGACGGCGTTGCGGCCTGCCTGCTGCCACCGAGCACCGATGGCCCCTGCAGTGCACGCACAGCTGTAGTGGCAGGCCACCGAGCACCGATGGCCCTTGTAGTGCACGCACAGCCATAGCGCCAGCTTCGCATTTCCTTTTGACCACTGCTAGCGACGACAGTCGACGCTGGCATGCATAGCAGACGGCTTTGATGTCAGCGACGCTCCAGCCGAGCAAGGCATTGTTTTGTGCTATGTCGGCGATGCTGTGTACCACGTACACCTCCTACATGTAGGAGTACATGAAGTAGAGTAGGACTGTAGGAGGGTCGGGATGCATGCATGATCCTAGCGATGTGCCGGGTGCCTGGGACAAGCATGCACTTAATTAGTACGTGACAACACAATGAGGCTATTTAAGTGGCTAGTAAAGGTAGGGATGCATGCATGATCCTAGCTAGTGCCGGGAGCCTCTAGGACATTTAAAAACAAAGGTGACAACACAGCGAGACAACACAGGGGTCTGCTTCGGCCGTTCGGCCGGGAGGAACAGGCGTGGCGTGCCGCTGGGCCTACTCGAGAGAGAAAGCTACGTCCCAAAATGTCTGTCCCTTAGGCTTCCTTAAAAAAAACTTTAACAAATTATATATTTAAAATATTAATATTTATTATACATAATTATTATTGGAAAGATCTTTGAATCTAGTTTTTTAATAAATTTATTTGAAAACATAAATGTTGCTTGAATTTTATACAAACTAAGTCAAAGTTTGTGGCAAGAAAACCAAAGACGATGAACATTTTAGGACGGAGGGAGGAGGCAAGGCAACGCGGCTACAGCCACATGCCCCTGCAGTAGTGACGATAATAGTTTTTCTTTTCTTTCAATGACACCTATATTATACTGATTATCCTTCTTATGAAGGTCTAAAACTGCTTGTATAATTTTAATTTATTCTTTTTATCTCTTGAGGCCAAGTTTTGTATAAATATATTTAGGAAATATGAATATCAATCCAGTTCCCAAAAACGTAAGAAGAAACTAAGAAAATGTTGTTATTCAAGTAAATAAGACTGTGCAAGCCGAGAGCTCAAAAAGTCTGTTCTTGAGATATCACATTTGCTCAACAATATATACATTGTTTTGGTTATAATTGTTACTTTGATTCAAGCCTCACATTGAACTTCGTACAGGGCCTATAATCCAATAAATCTGAAAGCAGGGCTCGGGTTGGCAATATAAATCTGGCAACACAACCTGACTTGGGTTCACATAAAGCTGGACCTAAAAACTTCGTAAAGTCGCTAGCTCGCTCATTAATAGCTTGACTCGAGCTCAACTCGTTTTATTGATTCAAGCCTCACTTCAAACTTCGTACAGGGCCTATAAATCTGACAAAGATGGCCCTAACCTCGGGTTCACGTGACGACAATATAAATCTAACAACACAGCCTGACTTCGGGTTCATGTAATGCTGGGCTAAAAAACTCGTAAACTCGCTAGCTAGCTCGCTCATTAATAGCTCGCTCGAGCTCAACTCGTTTTATAATGAGCCAACTCGTTTTGTAACAAGCCGCTCGTTTTATAACGAGCCTCGAGCTAGCTTACGCGAGCTGCTCACAAGCCAAAAAACGAGCCAAGATAAATAATAAATATTGTATGGATCAATGGAATCAATCAATTGAGGATAATATGGATCATGGTCATAATGATAGCATACTTATATTTTACATTGCAAAATTCATATGTATTTTGTTCATTTCATATTATATATGCATGGGATTTGTTCCTTATTGATTTGTAGTTATAATCTTTATACATATGATTTTTGTGCTTTGGCTCGCCAGCCAAGCGTCACTCACCAACCGAGCTGAGCTTACCTACTGGCTCATTATACTAATGAGCCATAACGAGTCGAGCCACTAAAGAGCTGAGCTGGCTTGATATCGAGCTCTGGGTTCATACGACGGCAATGCAGGACATGCATGCTCCCATCAGCGACGCTCTAGCCGATGAGCGGTGCCATGCAGGCTCCTAGCCTCCCACTCAAACCCAGCAGACTCAAACCCAGCAGGCTTTGAGAGAGAGCGATTAAGGGGGGTATTTTTGACAACATGCGATTAAGGGTTTGGTTAAGTGCATTCCAATGTCCCGTCCAGTCCAATCGGAGAGGGTGCTATGCATGGCAGCGGCGCTGTCAGCGTTGCTCCGGCCGAGACAGGCACGCGTGTTCACATTGGCCGCGCTATCAGGCATCCTCGTGTCCGGATATAGGTGTGCCCATGAGCGCTGGTCTGTATTCCCATTGATAAGCGGTGCCATGAGATGCGGCCGGTGCTGCGGCGCTCCAGCCGAGTTGCCTGAGAGCTTTGCTTTTGCTTGATGCTGTTCCGACGATGCTGACATTACTGGAGTAGCATGATGGCTACCTATGCCAGGGATGCACGCATGGTCCTAGCAAGTGCCAGGAGCCTGCGACATTTGCCTGCACTTACGTGACAACACAATGAGCCTGCACTTACATGTACAGAGTAGTGATGAAAACAGTGCTTCACGATACTTAAAATAGTCTTTTGCTTTGTGCCGTACAGGCGATGCTTATATTAGAGTAGCAGCACCTACTGATGCATGCATGGTCCCAGTGGGTGTGGATACGTGGAGGGTGCAGGAGTCAAGCGGAGCCAAGGATTAGAGGAGCGAGGGGAGTGGCCATGGACGATTGTTGTTCCCACGTTTTAGTAGTTGGATTCGAGCACGAAGGCCCTGTTTGGTTAAGTAGTCCTAGTGACTTTTAGGGAAAAAAACTCTTAAATTAGACTTTTTAGGGACTCTTAAATAAAAAGTACCAAAAAAATCCTTCCTATTTAGTTTTATAGGGACTAAACGAGTCTGTTTTAGTCTCAACTCCAAAAAGTCTCTCTAACCTAATAGGGTTTAAATCGAAGTGATTTATTTGTAGTATATACATTATTGATCAAATCATTGCTGCATGATTGAAGTATTAATAATATAGAATGTAGCGATATTGTACAATAATAATTATAAAATATATCAACCATGGAGAGATGAAGACGTTGAAGCCACTAGACTGGCGGTGGGACCTTGTTTGGATGGGACTGAGAAGATGCGTGTTCCAGGCAGAGGCACCTGAGCTAGAGACATGAAATCGGTCCCCTAGGGTCCAAGATACTCACGTCCTCACTCCGTTCCAAAATACTCCCTCCGTCCAGGATTAAATTCACGTCTAGCACTTGGGCAGGGGTGATCAAGGTAGTGTGGAAATTACCCTTTTGCCCTTCTAAAGGTACCTGCCATTTCACAGAATGATTTGATCGGTCGATGGCAGCTTCTGGACTCTCCGTTGATCTACTCGACGCTGGCCACATGTCCACCCGGAGGACTCACACTCCTACCGTTTTTCTTTTTTTAATCGACTTTTTTATTTCCTCTGTCCGTCTGTCGATGCTAGCACAGGTTACAGCTGGTACATTTCAGATGCATCGTGACCTTTTATTTTTGGAAATTTTTTGAACTCCAAACGTGAAGTTATTGACGGACGGAGGGAGTAGATGTCATTCTCGTTTTTTGAAAATTAAATTTTTTAAAATACCAGCAACTATATATTAAAATATAGAAATATTTATGTTAAGTAATTGGTATCGTCGGAAAGATCTTTAAGTCTAGTTTTTTAATAAATTTATTTGAAGATTTTTTTTTTTTTTAAAGAAAAAAAATCCATTGATACTAAAGCAATTTACATCCTCTCATTACAAAAGTAAATCACACTACTACACCTCCATTGATGGGAGACAAGAAACCTTGAAAAAGCCATAAATTC
Organism: Hyparrhenia diplandra; assembly: GCA_015847255.1. Lineage (NCBI taxonomy): Eukaryota > Viridiplantae > Streptophyta > Magnoliopsida > Poales > Poaceae > Hyparrhenia > Hyparrhenia diplandra. The sequence continues at coordinate 36,936 of JADLZK010003046.1, read as the reverse complement.
CACCATCTAGGATCATCATCCCAAACGGATATGCCACAGGCACGCAAAGCTCCGATCCGAATCGAAACAGGCCATCTCACCATCCACCATCGACATCCTCATACCCATCACTTTTTGTAAAAGAGAAGTAAACTGCTAAAACTCTACATGCGAACATAATGAAATTGGCGCCGCCGATTACGTCGTCGAACTCATCGCCGTTGCCTTCACCCGGTTCGTCATGAGAGAACACAAGTCCAATCGACATCCGGATAGATATCGTTGGAAAACTAAATCTCACTAACCCATCGCCATGGCTTCATAGAACCACAACGAGACAAAGGAAGGGCCGGAGTACCTTATTCTCCATCAATGGTGATGTCTTCGTCTTGCCATCACCGCCGAGGAACGACATGCTCCGTTGCTCCATCGATGATCTTGACGACGCCTTACGCCCGTGGGCCAATCTCTTCGATTGGATCTCCTGAGAAACCTTAAACATTGAAGACTTCGATCTACTAGGAAAAACTTATTAAAAACAATGGATCCCCACTCCTTCAACCACCGGCGTGATGCCGAGGAGAAGGGAGGGGGACCAACGGTGGTGGAAGACGGGAGCCGGGGCGGCACCCCTAGGGTTTGGGGCGGCGGCGCAACTCCCCACCCGATGGAGCCGTAGTGCGATCAATATCGCTAGATTTGAAGATTTAAATATTGCACAATTTTTTTCTATAATAATAGTCAAAGTTGAAAAAGTTTGACCGACATACTTTTCATAGCGACATCTATTTTTTTAAGATGGAGGGAGGGAGTACTGTATTACTAAGCATCTTTGCATCTTTTCTTCTTTCATTAATGCTTTGGATTTCCTGGTCACCAACTAAACGCTCCAGCTCGTTGGTGCTTTGGGCAGCAAAATTGTTCTCAATCACAGGCAAAGCATCTTTTCTTCTTTCATTAATGCTTTGGATTTCGTGGTCACCAACCAAACGCTCCAGCTCGTTGGTGCTTTGGGCAGCAAAATTGTTCTCAATCACAGGCAGGCAGCCAGCCAGGCGAGCATCATTTCTCTCACAAAGATCAGCCCCACCCACGGTGAACCGGCCAGTACCTTTCTCTCGAACGCATCGCATCAGCCCAGCCGAACAAGCTCATACTCATCTCAAATGTCCAGGCGATCCATCTAGGGTCCCAAACAATCAAGCCCTTTAGTGCCCGGTACAAGCCTCACCTGGTAGTGACAGTCATCAAATCACTATTAGGTCTTGGTGCAGAACCAGCAATGACACTCGTCAGTCGTCACACCAATGTTGGGTAGGCCGGTAGAGGCGTGATCCAGCAGGGACGTTCGATGACCTATCGTCACTGCCAAGTGGAGACGTAACATGGCAAATTGGCAATGAAGTTCAACCTATCATTGCCGGTTAAGGGGCTAGCCCCAACATTGATACCATCCTATATCACTCCCAGTCCCTGGTATGGAAGCAATAACAATAGGTGAGTCCGTGTTTAACCAACAGGGATCCATGAATCTGGAGTAGCGTGGAAAATTCACCTTTTATAGAAGCTAGGAGTTCCGGAGCGTGCTCAAATATAATTCACATGTTTCATTGATAGTTTATTGGCTTCTTGTGAATGGACGTTTATTAGTACGTATAAGTAACCATATATGAGCCTGCCGATGAATCACCTCCATCAGGAAGAACTCACATATCACATCACACGTGCATCATTTAATTTGATTTGCTTCAATTAATTTATCCTTTTTTCTGTGTGTGTGAGGCATTTGATTCATTCATGTCCAATTGTAACCACATTGCAAACTTGCATAGCCATCTCAATTTAGCATATAATCAGCCACACAGCCAATTCAGAATCATATGTCGCATGATTCGCATCTGATCCGATCAGATGGCAAGCACGAGGCCAGGGAGGTTCCTGCGAACCCCGTCGGGTAGCAGCCGGCTCTGCCACACCTGCTTCGACGGCGACTGCGAGAACGTCGCCTTGGCCTCCTCCGACGGCGCTGGCACAGCGTCGGCGCCACTGCCACCGCCGCCGCCGAGCCTCGTCACGACGAGCGCGGTGTTGCAGTACTCGCGCACCTCGGTGACGCGGCCGCCGGGGCCCACGGTCCAGGCGTGCGCCCAGTAGAGAGCGCGCCCGTCGCGTCCGTGCCCTCTGCCAGCACGGTCGGCCCGAAGGCGTCCAGGGACCGGAGCTTGAACGGGAGGCCGCCGCCGGCGCCGGTCAGCAGGCGCATGAGCACCAGGTGCTGGTGCGCGCGCGGGCCGTGGAACCACCAGTCCACGTCCGGGTTGAGCAGCCGGCGCACGGCGTCCACGTCGCCGCGCTCCAGCCCGCGGTACAGCTCCTCCACCACCGCCTTGCTGCTGGTCACAGCCCACGACGACTCGCCAGCATCGCCGCCACCGCCGACGACGACGTCGCACTTGTCGCTAGCCAGCTCGGCGGCGTGGGTAAGACAAAGGCTCCAGAAAAGAGGGAGGAGAGAACTAGTGTAGCCTGCCTTGGGTGTGCGTTAGTTAGAGTAGAGGTCGGTTGGTCCTTTAAATAGAAGAACTTGGGTAGTCGCTCGTTGGCTTGTGTTGTGAGTAGATTCCAAAAGCATATAATTTTCCTTTTGGTGGGATAAGCTAGTGGTAATGCGATTCAGTTGCTGTGTATAGCTTGTTGCTGCAAGTTAAGTATTGGATCAGCTACTTCTTTCACAATTGGATTGAGTAGAGTTATTGGTACTTAGTACCCCCTCCATACTCATAAAACTACGTTTTGAAAAAAAGTTTGAGTCAAGCATTATGAATAAATCAACAATAACTTAAGTTGTTGAGTTTGTAATTGTGAAAACTATATGCATAGATTTGTCTTGAAAAAACATTTTCATAAAAGTATACATATATCATTTTTAATAAATATAAATATTTTTAGAATAACAAGAGATCAAAGTTATGTATTTAGAGACGTGGCATTATCCTAAATGTTAAGTTTTATGAGTACAGAGGGAGTATGGACTCATAATACACTTACCTAGGTTATTACTCCGACATGGAATACTTTGAAAGATGCCTTTCCAATAGGAAAGAGAGGATGAACGCGTCTGTCGCAGATGCTCTCAAGGATCACACAAAGTGAATGACATAGCTCTATGGCTGTATTAAATATATAGAAACCTCAACCACTACATTGCAAACGCTCTCATATAAGAGCAAGTTTAATAATATAGCTGGCTTGTTGGTTGTAAAGTTTTTTAGATGCTTCTCTTACCTCACCCATATTGTATCTCACATAGTTTCTTGATTCTTATGTCCAAGCCGGCTGTAAGGTTATAGTCCGTTTCTCTTATCTCATTTCTTCTCTCCTCCACATCAGCATTTAGCCGGCTTACAACCAGCTATTATACTTGCTCTAAGCGCCGAACAAGACACAACGTGATTGGCTGATTGTACAGTTACAATACCAAAGACCTCTGACGCGGATGCTAAACGGTATATGGACTTATTATTATATATAATTAATTACATATTAGCTGAAAAGTGGAGTAATATACTGGTTCCTTTTGTTTTGTCTTGGCGTCGTGTTGTAGAAAAGCGGCTGAATTGTAACAAAACTCCAGCCATTTTTTATGCTTGGTTTAACAAATCTCTACTTCCCTCAGAATCATCTATTAGTATTATTAGTACTAGTGAGACAAAATCATATTGACCCCATCTGCTGTCCAAGAGTAGCGCGGCCGACAGATACGACAGATGAGCAAAGACGCAATGACAGGTTTTTAATAAACTTTTTATTGTTGAATGAATGAATAATGCTGCATTGCCAACAATCATTGAAGACACCCTATGTCAATTCCGACATGCTTTAATTTGCTGTTGTTCCATGGATTACCGAATTTAATTTTGGACGCATGCTAAACTTTCATATGGATCGGGTTCCCCTAGGAATCTGCGAGCAGTGAAATTTTATTTAGTTATTACCGCTGTCCTGTCATCGTCGTTTGCATGTACAGTGGTAGTACAATACAGTGATGTCTCGAAAAGAATGCAATTCTCATTTTCAAGGAGCCAACAATCAATTTTATTTTTTATCAAAGTTTTATAAGAAAAAGTACTTACATTTACTATACAAATACATACCATTAAATTAGTGACAGAATATATTTACGTAATACTTCTTGATTGAGACATAGATGTTGATACCCGTAATTATAAACTTAGTCAAACTTAAGAAAATTTGACTAGCACGAATACCATTGTTATATATATTCTTATCAGGACCGAGGAGGTACTCCCTTGTCCCAAAAACAACAATGTTTTTAACTTTCAGACATTGTGTTTTGATCGTCCGTCTTATTCAAAAAAAAAAATTATACTAATTATAAAATAAATAAATCATTACTAAAGTAACTTTAGTGATAAAACAAGTCATAACAAAATAAATGATATTTATACAAATTTTTTAATAAGACAGACGGTCAAACACAATATCTAAAAATCAAAAACATCGATGTTTGCGTCACGTGTGTTTATAGCGATGAGTGTGATTGCGTGTGTTGTGAGAGTCTGCGTTTTTATGCGTAATTCTAGACTGACGATGCAGTATATTGCACTACAGCCCAACAATTTAAAAGGGTGGCATATTCAGTCCAAAGGGGCAAAGAAAAAATTGCCCATCCATCGATTCTTGCTTTTGGCAAAAGTTAATTAAGGAATGCATCACCTGGACGAAGATCAATTGGTGAAGGTCGTGTTTGGTGATGAAGACGGAGACGGGAAGCGTACTTACTAGCTGCTAGTGTCAGTGTAGTCAGCCTATGTAGCGCACTGGTGTTCCCTGCACGGCTTCATCCGTGTGGATCTATCTTTCGCTCGCTCGTCCGTTTCTGCAACGCTTTATATGCGTCAGTGCGTTTCAGGGCTGCGGCAACCAGGGGAGGAGTTATTAGTGTTAGGTTAACAAAAATTAAAGGTTATCAGTGTTTGGTGCAATAGCCGCATGGATTACGAAAGATGGGTCAAAGTGATACTAATATCCTGGGTCGTTCTTGGATTGTGTGGCCGCTTATTAAGCATCTACTAGCTATTACACATAAATTGTGGTTAATTACATCGTCAGGCTACCAAACAAAAAAAAAAAAAAAATCCATCTAACAGATGATGACTAAATCAAGTGACCTACCAATTTGACATAGAGCTTATTCTGATGTCCTCATTGTATCCTGATCTTGAAATGCTATATAAGCACCATGCATCCAGTACTTATTCGATAAGGAATCGCCCCAGGGAATAGGCAATGGAATGTTGGTAAAGTGCTTCATCATGTATAGAATCCTACTTGGGAGCAAGCATATATTCCACCTTAAAACTTGGTAGCAGCAATATAGGCCATAAGACACTCTTAGACTAGGCTATGTTTGCTTTGTTTTTTTTTTTAAAAAAATTGCTGCAAAAAAAAAAAAGTATAACGTCAATCATACGGTTAGAACTAGAAGCCGCTTTTCCCACAAGCAACACCTTTTACAATTTTTGTTGCACCTTAGATCCAACTTTTGGCATTCAGTTCTCTTACTTTCTAAATGAGACCATGTTCGGTTGTAAGTGAATCCAAGAGGATTGAGAGGGATTGAGGTGGTTTAAATCCCTCCTAATCTATCACAAACCGGTTAGATTGAGCCGGCTGTGACACGCCACCGGCGAGTTCCGCGGGCGAAGACGGGCGGCGGGGCAGCGGCGGGGGTGGTGGCGCCGGTCCTAGGGGCCGGGCCGGTGGCGGCGGCGGGGGGAGGGAGGGGAAGGCGGCCCCCGCCGGGTGGCGGAGGCAGCGGCACGCTGCGCGGGGCGGCGCGCGGGCGGGCGGGCGGCGGCGGCGGCGGCGGTCGGCGGCGGCAGCGGTGGAGGCAGAGAGAGAGAGAGACATGAACTATTCTTTATTGCTTGTTCCCCAAAGATATTACATACCCTTGTTTATATAACCCGGCTAGTGGGACTTATAATCTAAGCAATCTCTATAAGGTTCCTTTATATGATTGGAATATCTTTTACAAACAATATTTATTTGTTTTCTAATAAGGGTATTCCTTATATGATTGGAATATCCCTTTTACACACCAAAAAGTACTAAGATAATCCTAACTTGATGACGAAGCAAAGTTGGAGGCGAGGAAGGCGGAGGAGGCTGCCCGCGCCCGCGCCGCCCCCCCCTCCTGGGCCAGCAGCGCCCGCTTTGGGCCCTCCTAGCCCGTCCCGTGGGCTGGCCCAATCCGGCACATGACATAATCCCTGCCAATGTCCTCTAAACCCATGGAATGGGGAATAATAACCGAACACAACCTGAATGGAAATAGAGATGGTTCAGAGTTGTTTTGTGGGAGATAAAAAAGAGGTAGGCTTTAGATTTGTTTTAACCGAGAATACTTACAATAGCTTTTTATAGTTCACAAACCAAAACCAAACCAAACAGTCAGGTTATATAATATACTCCCCTATTCCTAAAAGCATGCAATTATAGGAAGCGTGCCAAAAATTAAGTTTATAGCAAAAAGTATTAGGATTTATGTCTCGAAATAAATTTATTATGAAAATATATTTCATAACTAATTTAACGGTACTTAATTTGTCATATAAGCTTTAGTATTTTGTGATATAATATTAATCAAAGTTTGTAATGTTTGACTTCTTAAAATATGTGAATTGCATGCTTTCTAGAACAGAGGGAGTAATAATAATATATAATGTCACTAACCTTTAGTGAAATACATGACGTCAATGTCCACCATAGTTGGGATGACACCCGCTCAAACATATGAATACCAGTGATCATGCATTATGTTCCATGTCCATCCCATATTTTTTTTTCCTGCGTAGAACTGAATATGGATTCTTTGGATATTGGTATTTATCTCATGTATGTATCTAAAATCAGATTTTAAGGGGATTGGGTGATAGCCTAGGTGGTTAACTTCCTAGGTGTGGAAACAACCACTCCGAGGTTCTATCCCTATTGGGGATAGATTTATACGCCTCATTTTTTTCTTAATGATGAACATTTTCCTTTTTTTTTAAAAAAATAGTTTTAAGTATTCAGAGTTGAATACAGTAAGATATTAAATGTTTAAATTCATATATGGCTCTCTATATAGAGAACGTATCTTATGCACACCGGCCTTATATGCAACCGTGCACACTAGCGATCTGGACCTTTGATTCCGCATCCGAGGGCCAGCACAACGAGGACATGTTATTTTGCGAAAAACTGCCCGCACCCCCTTGACATTTTTGCACTCCCCCCCACGGATTCATGAATCCACCCGTGCCCGACCCCATCTCCTCACCTTCCTTCCCATCCCAATCGCAAGGCCCCGGCGGCCAGCCAGGTTCGGGAGATCACTTCGTCGAGGCAAGGAGGGAGCGGTGGGTTTGCCGTGACCGCCTCACATCACATCCCCTGTCGATTATGCTCTAGTTCATTCACTAACGGACCCCGTGTCCTTCTCGTTTATCTGTTTGTCTCCGTGATTGAGCGGGGGTGCCTGCCTGGGGGTTTCGCCAAGGCTGGGTCGCCGACTCCTCATCCACCTGCTGCTGGGGTTGCGCTATGCAGCTGCCATGGAGGGCCGTGATGAGGTTCATCAATCCAAATAACCGATTCGCGCTCCCTTCGTTGGGATCCGTCGTGGTGGTTGGTATGGTGCTCCGGTGCCTGTTGTTGATTGCACTATCCGTGCGTGCACGAGCGGTGAAGCGGCGTTCCATGATTGCGGGAATACCGGGTCGAGCGAAGGGCGGGCGCGAGTGGATGAGGCCTCGGGCAGCGCTAGGGACGGTGCAAAATGTCAAGGGCTTGCGTGGCGGTAAATTGCAAAATATCACCCATCGCTTTCTGCTGGCCACCGATGGGAAATCGAAGGCCCGGATCGCTAGTGTGCACGGTTGCATATAAGGCCGGTGTGCATAGGATAATGCCTCCTCTATATAAGGTTCTCGACGCTTCGAGAACGTGTTTGAATTCATATATGGCTATCTATATAAGGTTTCCTTGGCAAAGTTGTCGCTATGCTTTTTTCGAGAAACAATTTTAATAAATTATATACTAAAAAATATTAATATTCATCATACATAATTAGTATTATTGGAAATATCTTTGAACCTAGTTTTTTAACAAATTTATTTATAGATAGAAATGTTACACGTATTTTATACAAATCGAGTCAAAATTATGGCACGCAAGCCAAAAAAAATAACTAACATTTTAGGACGGAGGGAGTAAGCATTATGGGAAGGATGTCAACCTACCATCGATGTTTTTTAATGAGTATGTTAATATTCTAGCCTTTGCATCAATTGATCAAATAGCTATTTTTTACACCATAACACTCTTTTCTTTAGATTACACAAGAGAACGCGGACGCTCAACACACACGCACACTCACCTCTATGAACACACGACGCAAAACCCTACCCCTATGAGCACCTTCGAAGGATCAAGCCAACAAATCTTAAAATTCACGAAGTCACCACAGCGCCTCGTTGACGGGGGGGACGCCTACTACTTAATGCGTAGCGCCGAAAAATCCTAAAATAAATCCAAAATAACGTGTCGCACCCAGGATTTGAACCCCGAGTGGGAGCCCCTGAAGATCTCTAGATTGGTTTTGGCTAATTGATGACATCCTTAGGACTAATCTCTCTATGCTAAGTGTTGTGTTAGTTGGAGATTGGTCAAGCCAAGGACGATGCATGGTGGTCATGGTGGATGGATCGAGATGATTCAAATGATGATCAAGTGCATGACTTGAGTGGGATGGTGGATCAAAATGGGCTCAAGGCAAAGGTATATCCATAGGGCCATTTTGATTTTACACTCAAGACATCATAGAGGGTGTGAGTGATTATAGGATCGATAAGCCGTACTATAAAGAGGGGAAAACTATCGTACATATCGGTCCTCATGTGCCTCTAGGTTCAAAATCATTTGCATGCATTCTAACCTAGAGAGCTAACCCAACCTTCGAAATTGATTGTGAAAATGCTAACACACGAGCACATGGTGATGTACACATGGTGGTGTTGGCACATTTGCGAAGGCGGTAATGGTTGCAGGGTTGAGATGGGTTTGGGTACCGCTCACCCTCCCGCCGAGCTTGCGAGGCGGGATTCGGCGCTTTTGAGAAAATGAAATGTCTATTTTCTATTGCGCCGGATGCATCGTGGTGATGAAGACATGCTATCCCTCGTGCACAAATTGGTATATTTGTTGGGTAGCATGTTGGAGCAAAGCGCGCGAAAACGACGAAAATTAGCGGCTTACGGCTGACCGGACGCGGTGACCGGACCCGCGACCGACGCGACGTTTTTGACCGGACGCCCGGTGGGTGCGCCTCGCGTAGAGCATGTTTTCGGGGGGTTCGGCCGAGGGCCGACCGGACGCATCGGCCGGATGCTTCCGGTGCTGACCGGAAGCACCGACGGGACGCTGCGACCGACCCGCCAAAGAGCCCGGGGTCGCCAGTTTAGTTGGGGTTGTCGGTTGTGATCGATTCCACCGACCGGACTCACCGATGAGTCCGGTCGGTCTTTGTCCCGGCCAGCTGATTTTTGCGCGCAGATTGCACCCCAACGGCCACATTTCATGGTGGGGGTATTTATACCCCTTTGGCCGACTCTAGGAGGTCTCTTGGTCATTTTGAATCAATCCTAACATCTCTAGAGCTGAGCACTCATCCTCCTCCTCACTCCTTTGCTTGAGAGCATCCATTCTAGTGAGTTGAGGTGATTCAAGTGCATTTGCTTTGATCTTTGCATCTAGTGGCACTTGTGGATCGTTGTGAGCCGGTGGATTTCTTGTTGCTCTTGGGGAGTGTTGACGGTAACCAACGACATATTTTTCCCCAACTTACTACCAAAAAGGGAGTAAAACTATACCTTTCTATACTCATATACATTTATCACTAATAAAATTCCACTTGTAGTGTCTATTATTTTATTTTTGCAGATTTATAATAAAAGCAAGTGGAAAATCGACCAAAGTACGCCATCCGGGAAAGCGCATTATTGTAAAAAACTCAAGCCCGTGAGCAAATCGACCCAAAACATCAAAACCGGGCCGAGCCAAGCCCCGCCCACAACTTTTCAAGACGAGGGAAGACACCCCACCGAGACCCGGCCAAGCCGAGCCTGGGGGTGCGCGCACCACGGTGCGGCCGCATTCCCTCCCCGAGGCGGTTTCGCCCCAAACCTCGGGAGGCGGTTCGTGCACCGCCAAATGGGGATTCCCGCCGTTGGATGGTCGGTTTGCTCGAATAGGAAGGTTTACTGTGTCGGTTTTGGTGTAAATTAGCACTTAGGCCCCTCCTCCAAGTGTATAAGTAGGCCCCCTCTCTCTCTCTCTCAACACACACCACTTGGAGTCCAAAGAAACCAGCAATCTCTCTCTCTCTACCACCTCTACCTCTCTCTCTTCTTCTACTTCTTCTTTCTTCTTCTACTTTCTTCTTCTTCTTAGTTCTTGGTTAGCACTTGGAGTAGAAGAGCTACAAGGAGGGCTTGTCTCCTAGAAGAAAGTGCTTTGGTAATACATCTTCTCTATGGAGCATTCTTCTATTTGCAAGTCTTACATCTATGTTCTTGGCCTAACTTATGAACTAGAGCATAGTCTTGTTCATGTTCTTGTGTTGGTATATGAACTAGCATATAGTTTACATATCATAATCTTGACATGTTCATCTCAGTTCATCATCGATCATCATATGCCTAACTTGATTAGAGGTGGGATAACGGTTCGTTGTTCCTTCGGGTTTGCTCTTGTTCTAGTCCGTCCCATTCGACGAGTGGGGATCCCGGGGGGACAAGAGTAGTGTTCTAATATGCGGGCATAGTGCCCGGTATTACGACACCTGCGGATATGAGTGCATGCCATGGTTGAGGGGGTAGGCGGCTTGGTCGTGACAAGCCTTGACCGCCCCTTGAAATCCTCCCACGCTCGTGTGTGTTTGTAGGAGTTCTTAAATGCTTCCATTGGGCCGTATGGCACCCGAGTCTCCCCTCGTTATCCTAGACCTAACCACGATTAAATCGGTTGCATATGATCCTAACTATTCATTTGTATGGCCATGACTAGATACATTAGAATTACTCCATTAGGTTATTCATTCATTCTTTATCTATTTTTCTTTATCCTTTTGCTGGTGGATTCTTAAGTGTGTGTCGCACTATCTATGAACTATTATTGCTTACCCCTGTTATGAACAATTTGGTCTAAGCAAACACATGTTCCTCTATTCAGATGCCATGCTGGTTTATTAAACACATGCCTTCCTTTGGGAAAATATAAATAACGATACCCTGAATACTTCCGGGTGAAATGCTACAATGATAGATCCGTGCGCTTGCGGATGAAATATCTAAGATGGCAAGATCTATCCCGTTGACAATCCCATTTCGGATCACCGACATGGTGGTTTACTTGGGAATGTCAGCGGCGCATTTCTGGCGCTTTTATTGGGGATGGGTTTTATACCTGTTTCCTTTGATTGCGCTAAGAAATGCCAACAAGCATTTCTGGCGCCGTTGCCGGGGAAGGCATTGTGAAAAAAAAAAATATAATAATACTAGCTGGCTATGAATATGAACTGTGTGCGTGGCTACCAGTTGCTCATACAGGCTAATCTTTTATGTTTTCTCCTGTTGTGGATGAAAACAGGATAGTGTATGTCAGGTTTCCTTCTGCCGGAAAACTTCATCTCCGATCCAGAGGCACTCCTAAGGAAGAACAGGACTCGTGCCGCTTCTTCTTCGGCCGGAACCCCGACAGTCGAGACCGACATCCCTGCACCAACCGCAACCCAAGCTATGGCCCAGAAGTCGCTGCGCGATTTCTCTACTCCCGCTGTCACCAACGTGCCCACTGGGCCGGTGGTGAACGTGGCGGACAAAAACTTTGAGCTGCGCACTGGGCTGATCACCATGGTGCAGGCCAGTCCATTCTGTGGACTGCCTAGCGAGGACGCAAACGCTCATCTCCAACACTTCCTGGAGCTATGCGACACCATCGTCATCAAGGACGTCGCACCAGACGTCATCAGGCTCCGCCTGTTTCCTTTCTCCCTCGTGGGGAAGGCGAAACAGTGGTTCTACAAGGACAAGGAAGTCGTCAGTACGTGGGCCAAGTGCTCCGCGGCGTTCCTGGCTAAGTTCTTCCCCATGGGCAAAACTAATGCCCTGAGGGGGAGAATCGCCAATTTCCAGCAGAATTCAATGGAACCCATTCCGGAGGCGTGGGAAAGGCTGCAGGAGTACATTCTAGCATGCCCGCACCACGGGATGGAGAGCTGGCTGGTGCTTCAGAACTTCTACAATGGTCTCACGGCCATATCGAAGGGGCACCTCGACGCCGCTGCTGGTGGCGCGTTTCTATCGCTCACCATAGATCAGGCAACAGCCCTGATCGATAAAATGGTGGCAAACCAGAGCTGGGGCGAAGACAGAGCCCTAGCCAAAACACAAAAAGGCATGCATACCGTGAAGGAGGCGGATATGCTTGCCGCAAAAATGGATCTTCTGCTAAAGAAACTGGAGGAGCGCAGCACAGACTCTACTACACAGCAGCGTCCAGTTTACGCCACAGACGCTCACATGACCTGTGAGACGTGTGGTGAAGTTGGCCACTCAGGGGATAACTGCCCTGAGACCCGTGAAGAAGCTGCCTTCATCAACAACAGCAACGGGTATCGCCAACCGCAGCAGGGCTGGAACAACCAGTCCAGGCCACCATTCCAAGGCAAACTGGGGGTACAACTCCAATTACAACCCCGGTCAGCCATCATTGAAGGACCTCGAACTAGGCCAGGCGAAAAATTAACGAAAAACCTCACCAAAAAAGATGAGCCATCAAGACAAGCTCCTTGAGGGAGTAAATAATAAGCTCGAAGGGTTGACGACGGCTGTGAAGAACCAGCTAAGCTTCAACAAAATGATAGAAACACAGCTGGCCCAGATTGCTGCCCAAGTGCCGAAACGACTCGGGAAGGATCCCAGGGCAACCTGAGGTTCCGCACGAGTCGGGCTTAACATGATATCTCTAAGGCTCGGCCAACCCAAAGGAGCTAAATAAGGTCCCCGTGAGCTCGCCATTCATTGCCAAGAAGGGTGACCCCGACGCCCACTCATCAATCGTGCTATTGGCCCCCACACCTTCGTCAACGCAATGCGGACCGGGGGCCAGTATCAATGTGATGTCCAAGGCCACCTTCAACAAAATCCATGGAGGAACACTTACTCCCCGCCAACTTCGTCCTCCAAATGGCGAGATCAATCAACAAGGCGGCCGAGGGGAATACTCGAAGACGTGCTAGTCAAAATACGGATGGAGTACATCCCCGCAGATTTTGTGATCCCGATATGGGCCCATCGATGATACGCCTCTCTCCCCGGGAGGCCGTTTCTCTATACGGCCAAAGCCGATATCCGCATGGGGAAAGGCTTCATAGTCTTCCACGCCGAGAGTAAGGCGGTAAAGTGCCCATTCATCGGTACAAAAACAACAACACACCCGAATTCATCGTCATCAAAACCGGTGTGGAGTGTTGAAGGATCTCGACTCAGACCCCCTGAGCGTGTGTGCTTCCCGCCAAGAAGGGGGAGAGTCGACAGTGACTATAAATAACCCGCTCAAAAAAAAAAAAAAAAAGAAAAATGGGGTATATCCAAAAAGAAGAAGAAAAATGGGGTATATTTAAAAAAAAAAAGTTTTTGTGTTTTATAAAATATTTTATTAACAAAAATATTTATTACATAAGAAAATATTTTCAAAAACTAAAATAAAAAGTTTTCATACATAAAATAAATTCTTTCATGAAAAATAAAAAAAAAAAATGTTTTCTACATAAAAAGTATAAACAAAAATATTTTTTAAAATAATTTTTCTATTCAAAAATAAATTTATATTTGAAAATTTTTGGAGAAATTCAAACAGGGAGAAAAACGGTCGAACTGGGGTAAGCGAGCAAACAACGACCACTTAACTTTTCGTGACCGTTGTGCACCCACGCCAAAGCGCAACGGGCAGCCGCGGGCGGGGTGCGCTACGCACCCCAAGGTGCGCCCGCACCCGTCCGGGCGCCGTTCGGGCCCCCGACCGCCAACGGCTCCTAGCCGTTGTGTGGAGCGACCCTCGGCCGTTGGCTTGGCTATAAATAGCCCGAGCACCGGTGTGAGAGCACCCACCTCTCATTTTCACTCTCTGTCACTCTCACGCCTCTCCCACTTGTTCTACACTCCATTTTCTCCACCAAAAACATTGTGCCGAGCAAGAACACGGGTGTGAAAGTTCATACTTTCATCTAACCCTTGCACACCCGAGGTCTTGCTCGATCATTTTTGCGTAAGCCATGAAGAAAGCTGGGAAGATCTTCAGCGGGTTGAGGCGGTCGTCAAGACACAGCTCACGACAAACAAGCACAAGCTCCGCCCTCAACTTCGACGATCTTGAAGACTCCCCCATGCAAGAAGACGCCGCACCTGTCGAGAGGAGGAAGAAGCTCAAGCTCCCCGACAATCGACGAAACCAACGCTACCGCACCTCGACATCCGTGGAGATCGGGAGATGCAAGCATATCTCCTACTCAAGGACCGTGTGTTTCCAAAGACACGCCCTAATCGACTCCGAGCTCCTCGAACAAACAGGTATGGACGATGAATTTCCTATCCTTTGGAGAGCGGTCGGGTGGCGTGGATATTCCCCCTCTTGAGGAGGAAGGTTCTCGCCTCCCAACAATTCAATTCTTGTGCACACTAGTAGAGGACCAGCTAGGAATTTCTTTCCGCCTTTTTGGTACACTTTATCATGTCACGTGGGCGGACCTAGCTCGCCACCGGGGTTTCAAATATAGATGTGCACTAAACATAGATGCCGCTCTTCCCGGCTTTGTCGAAAAATCACTTTTGGGAGGAAATATCCGGTGCTCATGAGGCCGGTACTTTCAAACCTCGCCACTCACGTATCCAAAGACCCATCACTTAGATATATCCATCGCCGGATCTCGTTGACTTTGTTTCCTAGACATGGGGTTAGATGGGTGAATAAAGTTGAATTAAAATTACTCTATGCTATTGTCCACAAGGAGAAAGTAGCTCCAAAGTGGTAGAGATGTGCAGGAACTTTTTACATATTATCACAAAAGTTGCTTTTCCCCACACCGCACATCTCTTATAACACGCCTCGCTTCGCGATTGGAGCTTTGGATAATCGGCAGATAGAGTACATTTCCACACCCAGGGGATTTTTGACTGGTTGCGCAGCTTTGTGCGGGCACTTAGTTAAGATTTTACCATCCGGGCGAGCTTGGTCATCTTTTCCTCGGCTATGCAACTATAGTTCGGTTACCTAACCCGGACTTACAGCTTGTATAAAAGCCGTGTACTAACATTTGAGCTCGAGATCGCGATAGCTTGCGCGCAGAAAGACACCCCCATCAGTTCTTCATGCAAAGGGCGGGGAGACCGGAGGTCGGATCCTCCTCCCATGGGCCCTTCTTCACGCCACATCCACGGCCACGGCCACACCTACACCGGTGTTTCAGCAAAGATGGCCTCATCCTATGGGGACCCCCTGGGGTAATACCCGGTATGATCCTAGGTGGGAACCGCCGCCTTAGACACCGGCACCATCGAGTGGCCTCAAGGAGATACAAAGAAGATGGAGGGCCAACAGATTTGACTTTGACGATAGCTCCAACGATATGCCCCCACCAGTCCAAGAAAGACGCCCACCACAAGGGGTGGAGGCTATCGGTATCCAGCCGCAACACCTCGACGTCCAAGACTAGAAACATTGAGCACACGCTCAATACCCATGTGCAAAGTACCGTGATAGTGGCAGCGAATCGGGAGCAAAATAGAGTCGGCCAGAGATGGACCCAATTGAGTCCAACATGGCTACTCGCAACGCGCGCGAGGAAGCATTCCGAGGTACCAAGGCTTCGATCCCGATCAAGAGGCCTCCGGATAGCTTGGGGAGGACCCCCGCAGGTATCATTGCATTGCATATTTGCTTCCATCAAATTTTTATTTTATTTTAGCATGTTTAAATTCCAGCAATCTTGCATCGGAAAAAAAAAAATTCAAAAAATAGAATAAGTAGCTCTTCTATGTGCCTTAATGTTTATACATATGAGCTATAAAAATGTTTAGTCTTAGTCCCTTGTTGAAATGATGAATAGTTGCTCTGTCTTATGCTTTGCCTGTGCCTAGTTTATAATTCGAATTTCTCTAAAGTTTGGGTTGAGTGGCTAATTCTAAAAACTCATCCTGAAAAACCTAATTCATGTGGGTTGCATAGGCTCTATCTAGTCTAAGTTGTTGCCAAGTATGATATGGTACAAATGGATTTGCTATGATTTCGTCCAAAAAGAGAAACTTGACATCCGGGAATCTATACTTTGAAAGAAAAGAGAAATGATTTGGGCTATGCTAAAAAAAGAGAGAAAAAGGAAAAATGAGATGAAAAATGGACAAGTGTCCGAGGGCGAGTAGAGCCCACATCTCTAAAAAAAAAAAAAGAAGAGAGAGGAAATAAAAGACAAAAGTCTAGGGCGAGTAGAGCCCACCTCTCCAAAAAAAAAAAAAAAAAGAGCTATAGCAATAAAGCCCCTTCTTTCTCGAAAAAAATAAATATTATCTGACTAAATAAATCCCGGATAAAAAGTTGATCAAAAGGATGAATGAAAAGTATCTCTGTTATAACCGTTCTATCTGGCAACCGCCCAAGACTTTGAGAAAAGCTAAAAAAGCCCCGCTACGATGAAAGGTAATAAAGGGTGGGAAAAAGATGTGCCATTTTATTCAAACTCTAGTAGAAAATCTTATTATAACCCTGGCACTTGTAAAACGTAATCAGCATAGTAGCAACTCCTGATCAACAACCAAGTACTTATCTCTTTTGCTCGAGGACGCGCAAAGGGTAAGCTTGGGGGAGTTTGTTGACGGTAACCAACGACATATTTTTCCCGTCAACTTACTACCAAAAAGGGAGTAAAACTATACCTTTCTATACTCATATACATTTATCACTAATAAAATTCCACTTGTAGTGTCTATTATTTTATTTTTGCAGATTTATAATAAAAAAGCAAGTGGAAAATCGACCAAAAGTACGCCATCCGGAAAGCGCATTATTGTAAAACTCA
The DNA here is from genome assembly GCA_015847255.1 of Hyparrhenia diplandra. Classification (NCBI taxonomy): domain Eukaryota; kingdom Viridiplantae; phylum Streptophyta; class Magnoliopsida; order Poales; family Poaceae; genus Hyparrhenia; species Hyparrhenia diplandra. The sequence goes on along the minus strand of JADLZK010003046.1, from coordinate 19,760 downwards.
AGCCCAGGAGCAAATCGACCCAAAACATCAAAAAACTGGCCGAGCCAAGCCCCGCCCACAACTTTTCAAGACGAGGGAAGACACCCCACCGAGACCCGGCCAAAGCCGAGCCCGGGGGTGCGCTACGCACCACTGTGCGCCAAGCACCACCTCCCCTCGAGGCGGTTTCGGCCCAGCCTCGGGGAGGCGGTTCGTGCACCTGCCAAATGGGGATTCCCGCCGTTGGATGGTCGGTTTGCTCAGAATAGGAAGGTTTACCAGGTCGGTTTTGGTGTAAATTAGCACTTAGGCCCCTCCTCCAAGTGTATAAGTAGACCCCCTCTCTCCCTCTCTCAACACACACCACTTGGAGTCCAGCAAACCAACAATCTCTCTCTCTCTACCACCTCTACCTCTCTCTCTTCTTCTACTTCTCCTTTCTTCTTCTACTTTCTTCTTCTTCTTAGTTCTTGGTTAGCACTTGGAGTAGAAGAGCTACAAGGAGGGCTTGTCTCCTAGAAGAAAGTGCTTTGGTAATACATCTTCTCTATGGAGCATTCTTCTATTTGCAAGTCTTACATCTATGTTCTTGGCCTAACTTATGAACTAGAGCATAGTCTTGTTCATGTTTTTGTGTTGGTATATGAACTAGCATATAGTTTACATATCATAATCTTGACATGTTCATCTCAGTTCATCATCGATCATCATATGCCTAACTTGATTAGAGGTGGGATAACGGTTCGTTGTTCCTTCGGGTTTGCTCTTGTTCTAGTCCGTCCATTCGACGAGTGGGGATCCTGGGGAGACAAGAGTAGTGCTCTAATATGCGGACATGGTGCCCGGGTATTACGACACCTGCGGATATGAGTGCACGCCACGGTTGAGGGGGTAGGCGGCTTGGTCGTGACAAGCCTTGACCGCCCCTTGAAATCCCCACGTTCGTGTGTCTTTGTAGGAGTTCGTAAATGCTTCCATTGGGCCGTATGGCACCCGGAGTCTCCCTGTTATCCTAGACCTAACCACGATTAAATCAGTTTGCATATGATCCTAACTATTCATTTGTATGGCCATGACTAGATACATTAGAATTACTCCATTAGGTTATTCATTCATTCTTTATCTATTTTTCTTTATCCTTTTGTTTGGTGGATTCTTAAGTGTGTGTCATACTATCTATGAACTATTATTGCTTACCCCCATTATGAACAATTTGGTCTAAGCAAACACATGTTCCTCTATTCGGATGCCATGCTGGTTTATTAAACACATGCCTTCCTTTGGGAAAATATAAATAACGATACCACTCAATACTTCCGGTGAAATGCTACAATGATAGATCCGTGCGCTTGCGGATGAAATATCTAAGATGGCAAGATCTATCCCGTTGACAATCCCATTTCGGATCACCGACATGGTGGTTTACTTGGGAATGTCAGCGGCGCATTTCTGGCGCTTTTATTAGGGATGGGTTTTATTCCTGTTTCCTTTGATTGCGCTAAGAAATGCCAACAGCGACGAGTAGAGTAGTTTTATGAGCTTTTCAAACTGTTATCTTACTGTATGGTGTACTGTTATCTTATTTTGTCTATGTTTGCTTCGTGTTTTGATTGCATGCTCGATTGTGTGTTGCTGCGTGATCGGTTGAGTAGACGCGTGATCAATTCGGGAACGGTCCGGAGCATTATTTTGAAGAAGACCAGCAAGCTCAAGGCTTCATTCAAGGCAAGTATAGCTTGGGATCATCCTTGATGTCCTATTCACTTTAAACATTAATTCATGATGCATGTGTCCTCCTTGTTTGCCATTAAGGACTTACCTAGTCTTGATTACTTGATCCTTGACTCCTATGGGTTATGCATTTGGGTAGTAACTTGCTAGCGCTCAACCAACAAACATTATTTATTTATTGCTTTATGGATTAAATCAAATGATTAGTTGTTGATGCCATGATACATAGGGCGAAAAGAGCTTGTGTTGTTTATTTATGAAGCTCTTAGCTCTCCATAAGGACTTAATTCGCTCGTGATCATCCGGGATATACAATGACAGCTATGGGGGGTCACGTGGCTCGACTCTAGTTGTTTAAGGGGTCTACCTAATTTTGTTGGTGGTTTGCCAAAATTGGAAGAAACGGGGTTGTAGCTCATTGGCCATTCAATATTTTTAGGAGGGTCTTTGAACGACTTTATATGGTCTTCACTTGGTTAGGGAGTCGAGAACCTACTCGGTGGAAACCATGACCCGTAGGTAAAGTGTACACCTCTCTTGAGTTAACTAAACCGACATGTCGGCCGTGTTCGCGGTCATGAACGGCCTTGGAGACATCAATGGATAGAATTGCATGCTTATTACCTTGTTGATATTAAATCGATGTTGATATCTCTGCTCACTCTTGTGATTAATGGGTTAATGGGTTTCCTTTATGCTTAAGCTTAAAACTTGACCAACACTAAAGGCAACCGCAGCTTAAGACAAAGTGTCGCCTTCTAAGCCTCATAACCCCCGGCTATGCTTGCGGAGTTCGACATGGACTCACCCTTGCTATATCACATTAAACAGATCAAGGTGGGTATGATGACTACGATGATAACTACCGTGATGAGTACTACTAGGCCCCGTGTGTCAACCCAGTCGGCTATCCCCGTGGAGTTGGAGCAACCATGGAGTGCTTTTATCGGTCTTCCGTTTGTGCTAGAACTTTGATTTTATTCTTGTAATGGATATTATTTGCTTTGTAATAAAGTCTCGGATATGATACTCCTTTTTTGTAATTTGTCATACATATGTGAGATATCTTCTTCACATAACCATGAAGGGACGAATTGAAGAAAGAAAGGGGTTTCCAAGAATAACATTTGTTTTTAAATTTTCAACAAGCAAGAATGTTGTTTTTGATACGAACATTTTCAATGCAAATGTCAACCTCGGGGAATTTTGTAATTTACTTTTAATTGATGACCTTCAGCAGAGTGGACTCTATGAGTAGATTTTTATGAAATACCTAGATGGGACAATATCTTGTCCTAGAGATGCACGGTTTACATCGCACACGGAATCTAGTAGAGTATTGTATGTGAAGCTAAACCCATCATAGAACTCATATGTTATTTCAGTACCACTTTTGCTTGATATATCTCCCAATTGAACCAATTAATTCATCATCATCGGTGGCTTTTTAGCAAATTCATGGTCATCTTTCTTATGAATTTCTAAAATCTCGATTCTTCTTTTAAGATCTATTAACTCTTCTTTGATAAGAATATATTCTTTTGAAAGATCTTCAAGATCTACTTGCTTATTTTTTTTTTTTTATATCTTCAACTCTTTTGAAAACCTCATCCAAAGAACAAAATTTCTTTTTCTGAATCTCACTTACCAGCTTATCTTTGTTGTTTTTTTACCCTTGATAAGAATTTTTCAAGAATAATCTCCTTTTCTTCCGGATCCCGCACGTTGTCAAAAGGTATCTAAAACAAATTGCTCCAAATCGGTGAGAACAAAGATGTTTTCATCCGATTCTTCTTCTTCTTCAGGTATCTTGTTCATAACATGAACATTTATTATTATCACAACAATTTACCTCGAGTGTTTTTCATCATCTTGAGCTTACGTTACTCTGGGATATGATTTAAGATTTGTCCCAATTTTCCTTTTATGTTTTGAGAATCCGATTCAAGTAAAGCTTGGATCTCTTGTTTTACCTTTACTTTGAAACGGTTTGAGGCCTTATGACCCTTTTGCCACATTTAAAAGCGGACTACGTCGTTTGGATATTTAGAGGCATTCTCATAAGGCTTGGGATCTTCAGTTGAGAAGTGAACATCAATTCAACTTGCTTTCCTTTTTCATATTGAATTGAATACTTTGTTCAGTCACCAAGAAAGGTCGGATTAAAGATAGAAATGGAGTTCCTAAGATTACCCTTGACTGAGGTTTTTGATCAATAAGAATGATGTTTTTAAACATACTCGTAAATGCAAACATGCACCTCGGAACTTTGTGGTCGACTTGAAGCCAGTTGCCATTGGCAAATGAACCTTATGGAAAGATTTTTCAAAATATTTGAAAGGTATAATTCCTTCTCTAATGCAATTCACATCTCGCACCTTGAATCTATTAGAGTTTTATATTTAAAGTTGAAGCCATCTTTGAATTTGTATTGAATTTCAAAGATACCATTTTTGCTTAAAAATATCTTTCTATAGATCCAACTATTTCTTCATTTTGATTTTTAGCATTGTATTTATTTTGGAGATCAAGGATTTTTACCTTTGCTTTGAGGCCTCTCAAATCTTCCTTGGATATTGTTATATTCTTTGGATAAATCTTCTAGGTCTTGTTGCTTGCTTCTCCTTTTTTAGACTTTCTTCCTTATCTGCAAACACAAAATATCTTTTCCGGCCTATTTTTTGTTGTTTTTTGATAAAAATCTTTCAAGGATAACTTCCTTTTCTTTTTGGGTTCTGCATAGAATCAAAGGTTTCTAAAAAGAACTGCTCTAGATCAGTAAGGACCAAGATGTTTTCACAATCTTCTTTATCATGCTTATTTATCTTAGTTTTATCTTTAGATTTTGATAAGGCTTTTATCTTTTTATTTTTATAATATCTTTTGGTCTTTATTCGGACTTCTTTTTTGAAGGGGTTTGGTGACTAGATTGATACCTTTTATACCAATAGTTTTTCCAATCTTTTCTCTCTATTTGAATCTTGAGCTGTTCCTCAACCATAGGATCATTACATAACTCTGCTTTTTACAATCAGATATTTTTTATTTGTCTTATATCTGGTTTTTTATGGTTCATGGTTCTTAATGAGTTTCTATTTTCAAGAAAAGGCAAGCCGGATATGTATTTTTCTTTACAAAAATCTTGATTAGGATCCGGAGGGATATATAAATTTGATAGGAAAGGATCTTTATCCCATTGGAAGTTTATCATATTTTTGCATCTCAAACCATCCCAATGTTCCTTATATTTTTTTTCGTGCCGTAAAGCGGGGGTTGAGATAGTATCTTTGATAACTCCTATAGATTGTCCTTGGTCTAAGGTTGTTTGAAATGATATATCTTTGGCTGGATATGTTTGCAGATCTTTGAGATTCTTTGGACCTAGATCGGCCTTGAGAATGATATATTTGTTCCAAGGATGGATTATCAATTTGTTGTCAAGGTGAGAGATTGGGAACATATAAATATCGATGGATATCCCATTTTTGAGTTTCCTAGCAAACCGCTTTCGAGGAAATAATCTTGGAAGCCGAAAACTTCTTTCTCATGTTTTGTCGATAATTCTTCCCAAACAGATCAATAACCTTTTGGGTAAAGATTAAAAGAATCTGCCTAGTATTAGATCTTTGATTTGAGGCAAACAACTCATAAGAGGTTTTTGAGCATAGCTTAGGTCCCAAGGTAAGATTTGTTTCATCTAAGGCGTCTCTCGTAGGGACCATGGGTGATATGATTTTGGTGATGACCATAGTCATCAAGGGTAGGATGAGTTCTTCCGTCTCATCTTGAGACATTTCATTTTCATGCCTTTCCTTTGTGAGGAAAGTATCTTTTTGAGGAGATTGGAATATCTTATTGAATGGTTCCTGGGATCCTGAGGATTCTGAACCTTTATGTTTGAAGTTGGAAGAAGTCATTTGTGGGATGAAAAGTGGAATGACTATTTGGGGATTGAGGATGACAAGACGAGCTCGAAGGGACGATTTCTTCGACTTTATCCTTATCGGGCTTTATCCCATCAAAAGAGATGACTTCTATGCTTTTAGTCCGCGGCCAAGGGCATGCAAAGATATGTGTTGTGGCTCTATTGGATGATTTATGTGTTCAGGGCTTCGGCATAGATAGGATTAGAAGTCGTTCAGTAAAAGGACAAGCTTCAATTCCTTTTCCTTGATGTCGACTTTAGACTGAATTAGCTTAAGTGGTAGACCAATAGGTTCAATCGGTTGGCCACTAACAACTTTACACTTATTCAAGTCTCTTTAATAATGGCAGTCTTGTCAATATCATACTCAGGCTCAACTTTGCCTTCCTGTCGAGAACCTGGTTTGAAGAATTTTTCAAAATGTCCGATCTGACTCTTTTCATACCAATCAAAGAAGAATATATTCTTCTTTTTGCTCAATCATTTCTTTGTGCCAAAGTTCTCTAATTTTCAACCGACACCCTCTCCCCCCGTTCGGAGAAGATGGCTTGGGAGCTCGAGGCGACCCTACGGCTCCGATACGATCGGCAGGACCGCGTCCAGGTCTAGGTAGGATAAGGAGGGTATGTCTGTGGAGGTGTTTTTGGGCTTTTATGGTGTAGATGCAATGCAGGAAAAGTAAATGCTTATGCAAGAAAGAACATGACTACGGATGCGATGCGGAAGATATAAAGTAAACAAACATAAATATAGAATAGTAAACTTAATGAAGACGAAGTAGTAAATGTAAAGAAACTTAAAGAACAACACACAAAAGATAAACAATCTAGATAAAATGTAAACGAAGAACAACAAACAACATATATATAATATTTTTGGATTTTCTATTTATGATAGATAAACATAACAAGCATACATAGTCCTGGATAGGGTAAGTACCTTAGAAGGTGAATCCTTCCGAGTAGTACTCGTGTTCTTACACACGCATACAAGCACACGAACACACGGACTACCGGGGGGCTTTAGTCGACTATCATAAGACTCTTACAAACTCTTACAATGCACTGCACAAATAAAAAATATACAGATTGTAAAAAAGCAGAGTTATGTAATGATCCTATGGTTAAGGAACAACTCAAGACTAACGGGTCGATCCGAACTCTATCCAGAGAGAAAATATGACCTCCGCGACCTCGGCTTACCAACACTCACGCCACGCACGGGATCTCCGCTATGACTCTTTGGCCTACTACCACACCCTCTCCCCCTTAGGAGAAGATGGCTTGGGGAGCTCGGGCGACCTACGGCTCCGATACCGGATCGACAGGGACCGCGTCGTGTCTAGGTAGGATAAGGAGGGTATAATCGTGGAGGAGGTGTTTTTGGGCTTTTATGGTGTAGATGCAATGCGGGAAAAGTAAATGCTTATGCAAGAAAGAACATGACTACGGATGCGATGCGGAAGATAGATATAAAAGTAAACAAACATAAATATAGAATAGTAAATTTAAAGAACAAAACTAAATGAAGATAAAGTAGTAAATGTAAAGAAACTTAAAGAACAACAAACAACATATATATATATATAATTTTTTTGGATTTTCTATTTATGATAGACAAACATAACAAGCATACATAGTCCTGGATAGGGTAAGTACCTTAGAAGGTGAATCCTTCCGAGTAGTACTCTAGGTTCTTACACACGTACAAGCACACGAACACACGGACTAAGCAGGGGCTGCTTTAGTCGACTCTCATAAGACTCTTACAAACTCTTACACGCACTCGGATGTGAGTCTCTTATTTAGTGTACACTACTACAATACTTATGTGGAGTGGTGGTGATCAAGTGATCAAGTGATCTGAAGTGATGCGCAGTGATCCGATGCAAGTGATGCGGGGTGGAAGTTATGATGCCTTCCCTTGCCTCTTCCTCTCCTTATATAGCGGTGGCAAGGGTATGGTTGGCGCGGTAGTTGGCGGGTCGTCGTCGAAGTTTGTTGGTGGAGAATCTTCATGATGATCCTTTTGACAATTGGTGAAGGAATCTTCATGATGACCTTTTTGACTCTTGATAAGTATTATTCTTCATGATTATTCTTTTGACCTCACAAAAGTGAAGCATCTTCATGATGATACTTTTGACTTCACGAAAGGGAAGCATCTTCATAATTATACTTTTGACCTGGCGAAAGGCTTTCATGATGTGCCTTTTGAATCTTGATAAAATCATTCTTATCTTCAATAGTGTGGATTCCTTTGTATAGTAGCATCCACTTATCTTGCTAGATATTTTGATCTTCTTCCTCTTCAGAGTATATCATTGGTGCTGCCTCTGTTCCATCAATTTCATCAGGCTGCCACATATCTTGCCATGACATGAACTCCCGATATTCTTTGCGTAGTTGTGTTTCTTTGCCATAATCTGGTTTTATTAATCTTCCAACACATCTAGTAATTGTGCCAAATCCTTTCTGGTTTCCTTGAAGAAAGATCCTCATAATTTTGTTCTGGAAAACCATGTGATATGTAGGATCAAATCTGATACATTCTTCGAGCTCTTTGGCTTCATGGAAAATTCTCCAGTTGTCATGATTTGTATCTCTGGAGAGCAATTCTTTGTAGTCTTCTCCCAGATCATAATATATATTGCTGGGAAAGAGATGAGTATCCTTGGTGATATAAACATCATGCATTGCAGGCCGTAGTGGAGGAGTAAACCTTGGAGGTGACGAGTAGAACAAGACTTTGATTACTCCTTTAACATGATATAGTTTTCTGCATGCTTCTTTTATGGCGATACCCAAATCAGAATGGAGGATTTCTTCCATTGATCCATAGACTGCATGGACCAATCCATGATCTATGATTGTTTGCAAGGAGATATCTCCCGCATAATGAGTTTGAAGGTTTCTGAAATATTTAAGGTTGATATCAACCTTGAGAATGATATATTTGTGTCTTGGCTGGATGATAAGTTTGCTATCAAGGTATAGAAATGGGAATGTATGAATGCTGACAGATATGCCTTTGTTTTGGTATTTCCTAGTGAATAGATCTTGGAAATATTCCTGGAGACCAAGGAATACTTTCATCTGTCTTTGTTTATATTTTTTCCATATCAGCTCGATGATATCTTGGGTAAGGATTGAAAATGTTTGCTCAGTTTTGAAACTTAGCCTTGGGATAAGCATCTCATAGGGAGTACTAGTGGCAATTCGGTATTGCTTGTGTCTTTTTGGTGAGGCAAGGTGGGTTTCATTAAAGGAGTCTTTGGTGGCATGATGGGTTTCATGAAAGTAATCTTTGGTGATATGATTTTGATGGGGCTCAAAGTCTTCAAGGATGAGGTTGGTTTGGGTGGATGCATCTTTGGTGTATGGAGTCTCATCATGAGACATCTTTTGGCTTAGAAGGAAAGCATCTTTTTGTGGAGATCGGAATACTTCCGAACATGTTTTTTCGGGATCACATACTTTGTGATCAAATAAATTTGATTCAGGATCATCTAGATCATATATCTTTGGTAAATCTGATATCTTTGAAGATCCTCCTTCAGAGTGATCATCTGATAATTTTGGCAATCTTTTCTGTTGGACAGAAAGATTATCTTGATTGCAAGGGAGATTCCCTTTGCTCATATTTTTGACATAATAGGCCAGCCCATTTAGAGCATGAGCCTTATCTTTTTTGGTTTTAACTTGCCAAAGTAGGTTTAATAACCCTTGCTTTGCAAAGTCATTGACCTTGAAATTATGATTGAACCGATCTCGATCTCCTTACGAAGTACCAAGAAACCTCCAAGTACTCATCCGAATAAGATGTTCGGTACTTCATATGAGGAGCCATCTCTAGGTGTTCTTTGCATCAAAAGAATCCTTTTTGTTAGCATCAAAACCCAGCTATACATTATCATTTCCTTTTGCAATTTTACTTCCTTAGAGTTACTTATGAACTTGTCATAAGGATAACATCTTTTGGTAAGTAATCTCCTTTTGTTGTGGGAGGTCATGACTGAGGAATACATTGTTGACAGGCATATATTCTGCAATTTGATTGAGATTTGTTTTTCTATCTTTGATGAAAATAATAACTTTACCTTTCTTCCATCTTTTTTGAAATTGGATATCTTCTTACGTAACCATGAAGGGACGAATTGAAGAAAGAAAGGGGTTTCAAGAATAACATTTGTTTTTAAATTTTCAACAAGCAAGAATGTTGTTTTTGATACGAACATTTTCAATGCAAATGTCAACCTCAGGAATTTTGTAATTTACCTTTAATTGATGACCCTCAGCAGAGTGGACTCTATGAGTAGATTTTATGAAATACCTAGATGGGACAATATCTTGTCTTGATGCGAGTTTATCATCGCACCGAATCTAGTAGAGTATTGTATGTGAAGCTAAACCCATCATAGAACTCATATGTTATTTCAATGTACCACTTTTGCTTGATATATCTCCCAATTGAACCAATTAATTCATCATCCGGTGGCTTTTTAGCAAATTCATGGTCATCTTTCTTATGAATTTCTAAAATCTCGATTCTTCTTTAATTAGGTCATGTTTATATAAGAATATATTATCTTATCCATTGTAAAAATTTTGTTAAGAGGTTTATAGTTGATAACTTCAGTCTTGGACACCTCTTTCTTTTTCTTTTTTCGAATCTCATTTTTCCACATAAAAGGTTGTTTTACTCCAAGGATAGAGAGCTTTTCCTTATTAGGCCTTTCTTTAAGAGTTCATCAATCTCAAACTGCAAACAAATCTCTAGGAGTCTACTATTCATTTTTATGGGCCTTGCTTTTAGTAGGGATCTTATCCTCACTAAAGTTGGATACATATGGGAATGACACCTCATGTTTCTTCCTATGCCAAAAGGCGAGAGGGAAGATCGGATATGATATATCTTTGATAAATTTTTAAGTTATGTTTTAATCTAATTCAAGTTGAGATAGTATCTTTGATTTACTCCTATAGATTGTCCTTGGTCTAAGGTTGTTTGAAATGATATATCTTTGGCTGGATATGTTTGCAGATCTTTGAGATTCTTTGGACCTAGGATCGGTCTTGAGAATGATATATTTGTTCCAAGGATGGATTATCAATTCTTGTCAAGGTGAGAGAAAGGTCGATTACAACATATAAATATCAATGGATATCCCATTTTTGAGTTTCCTAATAAAATGATGTTTTTTAAAAATAATCTTGGAATGCCAAGAAACTTCTTTCTCATGTTTTGCTGATAATTCTTCCCAAACAGATCAATAACCCTTTGGGTAAAGATTTTTCAAAAATTTGCCTAGTATTAGATTTTTGATTTGAGGCAAACAACTCATAAGAGGTTTTTTTAGCATAGCTTAGGTCCCAAGGTAAGATTTGTTTTTTCTAAAAATATCTTTCTATAGGACCATGGGTGATATAATTTTGGTGATGACCATTTTGGAGATCAAGGGTAGGATGAGTTCTTTTGGCCTCATCAAAGACATTTCATTTTCATGCCTTTCCTTTGTGAGGAAAGTATCTTTTTGAGGAGATTGGAATATCTTATTGAATGGTTCCCGGGATCACGAAAATTCTTTTCTTTATGTTTGAAGTTGGAAGAAGTCATTTGTGGGATGAAAAGTGGAATGACTATTTGAGGATTGAGGATGACAAGGCGAAAAAGAGCTCTAGAAGGGGACCAAGATTTCTTCGACTTTATCCTTATCATGCTTTTTATCCCATCAAAAGAGATGACTTCTATGCTTTTTTAGTTTTATAATATCTTTGGGCATGCAAAGATATGTGTTGTGGCTCTATTGGATGATTTATGTGTTCCAATCTCAATCTAGATAGGATTAGAAGTTTCCTCAACCAAAGGACAAGCTTCAACTCCTTTTCCTTGATGTATATTTTTTATTTGAATTAGCTTAAGTGGTAGACCAATAGGTTCAATCGGTTTTGCCACTAACAACTTTACACTTATTCAAGTCTCTTTTTATAATGGTAGTCTTGTCAATATCATACTCGGGCTCAACTTTGCCTTCACCTTCGAGAACTTTTACCTGGCGAAGCGGGAAGAATTCTTCAAAATGTCCGATTCGACTCTTTTCATACCAATCAAAGAAGAATATATTCTTTCTTACGCTCAATCATTTCTTTGTGCCAAAGTTCTCTAATTTTCAACCGAAAAGGCTCGGTCTACTTCTTGGAGATATCTCTCTTTTTAGCTTTGTTTTTTTTGGGAGATCTATTTCTCTACGGAGGAGCTCTTTATCTATTTGGAAATCTTTTTTGTTTTTAGATTTTACAAAATAACAAGGTGTTTGAAAATTCAAGACCCAAAACACTAAGTTCAAAACTAGAGACATAATCTTTCTCGATATGTGGTATCAATATTATTTTGATTTTTTGGTTTTTTAATGCAACTATATGATGTCCTAGACATATCCTTAACCGACTTATCAATGCTACACGAGGCTATAGACCTATCCGAAAGCACTAAAACATGTCCTTGCTAACCAAGACATCTTATACGAATAAAGGTGATTAGATGGGGTAGTTACCGTTCTAACTTATATAGGGTAGAACCTCACAATTAAGATCAACCGGTAGGGTAGGTGGTTTTTCAAAGTCAACGGCGGGGTAGAACCTCACAATTATGCATTTTCTTTACGATCAACCTTTCTCTATATAAATTTGATAGGGCCAACGTTTCACCGCCAAGAGTGCTAATCCAACGCTTCCACGCCTTTCAACGCCTATCCACGGGCTAAATTCGGCTAACATTTTTCCGGCAACTCAAGACTAACGGGTCGATCCGAACTCTATCCAGAGAGAAAATATGACCTCGCGACCTCGGCTTACCAACACTCACGCTCTTTGCGGGATCTCCGCTATGACTCTTTGGCCTACTACCACACCCTCTCCCCGTTTTATGAGAAGATGGCTTGGGGAGCTCGGGCGACCTACGGCTCGATACTTGCATTTATGGTCAGATCGAATGGTAAAAACGCCCAGTCTAGGTAGGATAAGGAGGGTATGTCGTGTGGAGGAGGTGTTTTGGGCTTTTATGGTGTAGATGCAATGCGGAAAAGTAAATGCTTATGCAAGAAAGAACATGACTACGGATGCGATCAAGGAAGATAGAATAGAACATAAAGTAAACAAACATAAATATAGAAATAGTAAACTTAAAGAACAAAACTTAATGAAGACGAAATAGTAAATGTAAAGAAACTTAAAGAACAACACACAAAAGATAAACAAACTAGATGTAAACAACAAAAACAACATATATATAATATTTTTTTGGATTTTCTATTTATGATAGACAAACATAACAAGCATACATAGTCCTGGATAGGGTAAGTACCTTAGAAGGTGAATCCTTCCGAGTAGTACTCAGGCTCTTACACACGTACAAGCACCGCGAACACACGGACTAAGCGGGGGCTGCTTTAGTCGACTCTCATAAGACTCTTACAAACTCTTACCGCAGGACTCGGATGTGAGTCTCTTATTTAGTGTACACACTACTACAATACTTATGTGGAGTGGTGGTGGAGTGATCAAGTGCTCTGCGGGTGATCCGAAAGTGATGGGGGTGGAAGTGATGATGCCCTTCCTTTTGCTCTTCCTCTCCTTATATAGCGGTGGCAAGGGTATGGTTGGCGCGGTAGTTGGCGGGTCGTCGTCGAAGTTTGTTGGTGGAGAATCTTCATGATGATCCTTTTGACAATTGGTGAAGGAATCTTCATGATGACCTTTTTGACTCTTGATAAGTATTATTCTTCATGATTATTCTTTTGACCTCACAAAAGTGAAGCATCTTCATGATGATACTTTTGACTTCACGAAAAGGGAAGCATCTTCATAATTATACTTTTGACCTGGTGAAAGGCTTTCATGATGTGCCTTTTGAATCTTGATAAAATCATTCTTATCTTCAATAGTGTGGATTCCTTTGTATAGTATCATCCACTTATCTTGCTAGATATTTTGATCTTTTACTCTTCGAGTGTAGGTACTATCTTTTGATTATTTCATCATGGGGGAGTAATCAGAGATTTCTCCCTGAGATTCTTGCTTCATTGGCGAATAATATTCATAGCCTGGTCCTGCTTGACTGCAATGTGTTGGGTACTCTTCATCATCTTGTTTAGGAGATTTGATCTGTAGTGGTTGAGGAGAGGTATCCAACATTTTAAACATGTTTTTCATAGACAAGCGGTTTTCGGATCTGCTTGAGATATATCTGGTTGTTTTAACAACAATTCTCTTGTAATATCTTCCTTTAGCTGAGCCACCTCGGATCTTTTATTTGTTGCTTTGTACTTTCTTTTGTCAATAATAGGCTTGGTGCTAAATTTGTCCCACCATCTTGCATAATACTTCCTTTTGAGAGTTGCTGGAAATTGAGTCTTATTGATATCAAAATCCCATTTGACAATCCATGGCAGTGATGTTTCTGCACAGAACTGCATGAGTATAAAGGGATAGTCTTTCAAATTCTTCTTGGACTCTTGAGTGATCATCTTGATAATTTCTTCTGGGAGTATTTCAGGGATTGCTCCAGCCTTAAGCCACCAATTTTTGAAGAACCATAGTGGCATTTCACCACAGCCTTCTTTGAAGCGAACGAACCATGAATGCTTCATCTGATGATTCTGAACTAGCAGCACTTTCTCCCATGCTTTTTGATAGTCCCAATAGTTATATTTTTTGTTGATGCATGTAGCCGAGTATAAGGTTTTAGCCACATACGGATTGGATGTTCTGTCCCAATCTTCCAAGTGAATAACTTTCTAGATCAATAATTTTGTGAATCCCAATTCATCTCCATTTTTTGTATGGAAAATCTGCGCGCTTTGTGTTTCACACAAAATCGCTTCATAATAATTTTGATCTTTGCCTGGATACTCAGGTATAAGATATGAATCTTTTGGGAAATATTTTCCCAGTATACTTTGAATATTGAGATCTGAGTCATTGAATTCCAGAGGCAATATTATTTCCTCTGTAATCTGAATATATTGAGACGCATTTGCATATTTATCTTGCGTCATGGGGTTTTTAATTATTCTCCCCTGATAAGTTTGTTTGGATGGAGAGTTTTCATCAATTCTCCCCTTGAATGATAATTCTCTTTTGAGTGCCATATCCCTGTAAGAATTCACGGGATAAGAAATCTGGGAGTGAGTTTACTTCACCTTTGATATGCTCAATATCAAAGTCAAAGCATGATAATATTGCTTGCCATCTGGCAAATATCTGTTTGGAGACTAAATTCTCCACATCTTTACGGAGAACATCTTTTTGCGACTTTGCAATCTATCCTCAATAAGAATTTCGATTGAGGAGTTCTCCTTGAAACTTTGAGACAATCTTTACGATTGCCAATATCTCTTTTTTGATGGTAGAATAATTTTTCTGAGCATCATTCCAGGTTCCTGAGGCGAACCTGACAAGCTGCTCTTTCAAATCCTTCTTTTGTTTTAGGATTCCACCATAACCATAATCTGAGGCATCTGTTTCAATAATTTTGAATGCATCATGATCTAGAATGTGCAAGCAAGGCAATCTCTTGACCTTACTCTTAATCTGTCTCACTTGCTGAGTATGTTTTGTGGTCATTTTGGAGGATTTTCTTTTAACCTTTCGGTTAAAATCTTTCTATCTTTTTTGCAAAGCCTCATAGAAATCTGAAACATAGTTTAAACATCCCCCAAAATCTTTGCAATTGTTTTTTATCTTTAATTTCATCGGGGAACTTATCTGCAAATTCTATTACCACAGTTCTGGTAAAACTTGATTATGTTGTATCTTATAACCCAAAAAATTGTATATTAGTTTGAAAAAGTTTCATTTTTTCTTGCGAAACTACAAGACCATTTTGGATAATTATTTTATAGAATATGTTTAAATGCTTCCAATGCTGATCAATATTTTGTGAGAAAATTAAAACATCATCTATGTAAACTATGATGAAAGAAGTATATGGCAAGAAAATCTCATTCATGATTTTTTGAATTCGATGGAGCATTTTTTAAACCAAAAGGCATAACATTCCATTCATAATGACCAAATGGAGTAGTGAAAAGCAGTTTTATACCTGTCCTCTTCTTTTATTTGAATTTGCCAAAATCCAGATTTCATATCAAATTTGGAATATATTTGTGATCCTTGGATTCTTCTGATTAGGTCATGTTTATAAGGAATTGGGTATCTTATCCATTGTAAAATTTTGTTAAGAGGTTTATAGTTGATAACTAGTCTAGGGACACCTCTTTCTTTCTCAGCAGCGTTTTCCACATAAAAGGCTGCACAACTCCAAGGAGAGGAGCTTTTCCTTATTAGGCCTTTCTTTAAGAGTTCATCAATCTCGGCTTTGCAGATCTCTAGGAGTCTACTATTCATTTGTATGGGCCTTGCTTTAGTAGGGATCTTATCCTCACTAAAGTTGGATACATATGGGAGTGACACCTCATGTTTCTTCCTATGCCAAAAGGCAGAGGGAAGATCAGAGCATATATCTTTGATAAATTTTTTCCTCTAAGGTCTTTATCTTTATTTTGAAATTTGGATCTTCAAGGGTTTTATCTATCCTTACTTTCTTGATTTCAGAGCTACCTCATTAATGAATTGTTCTTTGTGGCGAATAGCTTCTTGCAATTGATTTAAAAGAGTTTCTTTAGGTTGAGAAGTGAACATCAGTTCAACTTGCTTTCCTTTCATATTGAATTGAATACTTTGTTCGATCACCAAGAAAGGTCGGATTAAAGATAGGAATGGGGTTCCTAAGATTACTCCTTGACTGAGGTTTTTGATCAATAAGAATGATGTTTTTAAACATACTCCAGAAATGCAAACATGCACCTCAGGAACTTTGTGGCTGACTTGGAGCAGATTGCCATTGGCAGCATGAACCTTATGGGATGATTTTTCAAAATATTTGAAAGGTATAATTCCTTCTCTAATGCAATTCACATCTGCACCTGAATCTATTAGAGTTTTATATTTAAAGTTGAAGCCATCTTTGAATTTGTATTGAATTTCAGCATACCATTTTTGCTTAAAATATCTTTCTATAGATCCAACTATCTCTTCATTTTGATTTTCAGCATGGTATTTATTTTGGAGATCAAGGATTTTTACCTTTGTTTTGAGGCCTCTCAAATCTTCCTTGATATTGTTATATTCTTTGGATAAATCTTCTAGGTCTTGTTGCTTGCTTCTCCTTTTTAGACTTTCTTCCTTATCTGCAGCACAAAATATCTTTCCCGGCCTATTTTTGTTATTTTTTGATAAAAATCTTTCAAGGATAACTTCTTTTTCTTTTGGGTTCTGCATAGAATCAAAGGTTTCTAAAAAGAACTGCTCTAGATCAGTAAGGACCAAGATGTTTTCACAATCTTCTTTATCATACTTATTTATCTTAGTTTTATCTTTAGATTTTGATAAGGCTTTTATCTTTTTATTTTTATAATATCTTTGGTCTTTATTCGGGCTTCTTTTGAAGGGGTTTCGGTGACTAGATTGATACCTTCTATACCAATAGTTTTTCCCATCTTTTCTCTCTATTTGAATCTTGAGCTGTTCCTTAACCATAGGATCATTACATAACTCTGCTTTTACAATCTGTATATTTTTTATTTGTCTTATATCTGGTCTTTGATGGTTCATGGTTCTTAATGAGTTTCTATTTTCAAGAAAAGGCAAGCCAGATATGTATTTTTCTTTACAAAAATCTTGATTAGGATCTGGAGGGATATATAAATTTGATAGGAAAGGATCTTTATCCCATTGGAAGTTTATCATATTTTTGCATCTCAAACCATCCCAATGTTCCTTATATTTTTTTTTAGCCGTAAAAGCGGGGGTTGAGATAGTATCTTTGATAACTCCTATAGATTGTCCTTGGTCTAAGGTTGTTTGAAATGATATATCTTTGGCTGGATATGTTTGCAGATCTTTGAGATTCTTTGGACCTAGATCGGCCTTGAGAATGATATATTTGTTCCAAGGATGGATTATCAATTCGTTGTCAAGGTGAGAGATTGGGAACATATAAATATCGATGGATATCCCATTTTTGAGTTTCCTAGCAAACTGCTCGAGGAAATAATCTTGGAAGCCAAGAAACTTCTTTCTCATGTTTTGCTGATAATTCTTCCCAAACAGATCAATAACCCTTTGGGTAAAGATTAAAAGAATCTGCCTAGTATTAGATTTTTGATTTGAGGCAAACAACTCATAAGAGGTTTTTGAGCATAGCTTAGGTCCCAAGGTAAGATTTGTTTCATCTAAGGCGTCTCTTGTAGGACCATGGGTGATATAATTTTGGTGATGACCACAGTCATCAAGGGTAGGATGAGTTTTTAAATCTCATCCTCGAGACATTTCATTTTCATGCCTTTCCTTTGTGAGGAAAGTATCTTTTTGAGGAGATTGGAATATCTTATTGAATGGTTCACCTGATCCCGAGGATTACGAACCTTTATGTTTGAAGTTGGAAGAAGTCATTTGTGGGATGAAAAGTGGAATGACTATTTGAGGATTGAGGATGACAAGACGAGAGCTCGAAGGGACGATTTCTTCGACTTTATCCTTATCAGGCTTTATCCCATCAAAAGAGATGACTTCTATGCTTTTAGTCTGCTGGCCAAGGGCATGCAAAGATATGTGTTGTGGCTCTATTGGATGATTTATGTGTTCAGGCTCAGCATAGATAGGATTAGAAGCTGTTCTGAAAGGACAAGCTTCAATTCCTTTTTCCTTGATGTCGACTTCAGACTGAATTAGCTTAAGTGGTAGACCAATAGGTTCAATCGGTTTGCCACTAACAACTTTACACTTATTCGAAGTCTCTTTTATAATGGCAGTCTTGTCAATATCATACTCAGGCTCAACTTTGCCTTCCTGTCGAGAACCTGGTTTGAAGAATTCTTCAAAATGTCTGATCGACTTTTTTCATACCAATCAAAGAAGAAGATATTCTTCTTACGCTCAATCATTTCTTTTGTGCCAAAGTTCTCTAATTTTCAACCGAAAGGCTCTGGTCTACTTCTTGGAGATATCTCTCTTTTTTTAGCTTTGTTTTTGGGAGATCTATTTCTCTACGGAGGAGCTCTTTATCTATTTGGAAATCTTTTTTGTTTTTAGATTTTACAAAATAACAAGGTGTTTGAACTTCAAGACCCAAAACACTAAGTTCAAAACTAGAGACATAATCTTTCTGATATGTGGTATCAATATTATTTTGATTTTTAGTTTTTTTAATGCAACTATATGATGTCCTAGACATATCCTTAACCGACTTATCAACACGCACGAGGCCATAGACCTATCCGAAGCACTAAGCGTCCTTGCTAACCAAGACATCTTATACGAATAAAGATGATTAGATGGGGTAGTTACCAGTCTAACGGCAGGGTAGAACCTCACAATTAAGATCAACCGGTAGGGTAGGTGGTTTCCAGTCCAACGGCAGGGTAGAACCTCACAATTACGATCAACCTTTCTCTCTGTTTTGAGCCGGCAGTCCAACGTTTCACCGCCAAGAGTGCTAATCCAACGCTTCCACGCCTTTCAACGCCTATCCACGGCTAAATTAGGCTAACACGGGTCCCAGCAACTCAAGACTAACGGTCGATCCGAACTCTATCCGAGAGAAAATATGACCTCCGCGACCTCGGCTTACCAACACTCACGCTACGTCACGGGATCTCCGCTATGACTCTTTGGCCTACTACCACACCCTCTCCCCGTTCTCGGAGAAGATGGCTTGGGAGCTCGAGGCGACCTACGGCTCCGATACCAGTCGGCGGGACCGCGTCCGTCTAGGTAGGATAAGGAGGGTATGTCGTGGACGTCACGGGATCTCCGCTATGACTCTTTGGCCTACTACCACCCCTCTCTCCCCTCCCGTTCGGAGAAGATGGCTTGGGAGCTCAGGCGACCTACGGCTCCGATACGGATCGGCAGGACCGCGTCTAGGTCTAGGTAGGATAAGGAGGGTATGTCTGTGGAGGAGGTGTTTTTGGGCTTTTATGGTGTAGATGCAATGCGAGGGAAAGAACATGACTACGGATGCGATGCGGAAGATAGAATAGAACATAAAGTAATCAAACATAAAA